>JANHGB010047456.1:0-26719 GCA_026283785.1 Coracopsis vasa
GGGGCAGAAATGTTCATTGACTGCTAAACTCAGGTATATTTTTCAGGGTGGAAGAGGACGATGATGGAATTTTACTTGTAGTATTAACATGTGTGTTTTGGAGCTGGATCCAGTTTACAGAATTTAACCTGTTGCCTTTTTAAATAAATTTCTGTTGTTGGTGAATGTATTGTACATAATGGGGGAGGGGGTGGGCCCAGCTTGTAGTGGGCTTAGCACTGGAGGAATCCTTAACTGTTTACAATCATATCACACTGAAATCTTTCAGGATAGGGTGAGGGTCTAGGGGGGAGAGGGGAGGGAACGAATGATGGATGAATTGCTGTCCTCCTTCCTGTCCTCTGCAACCGAGATATGACCCGATGGTTGGCTGACTTAGTAGCAGGAATTGCTCAGGAGCATAATGTATCCTCCTCTTTCTCTTGTCTTCTTCCTCCTTTCCCTCTCACCCCCACCTCTGCCCCTCTGGATCCAGGGCCTGAGTGCACTTCCAGCTCCTGTCATCATGGGGGAACAAGGAAACCAGGACCAGGAATTGAAACCAGAATGGGGCACTCAGGGCATTGTCCCTTCTGCTAATGTAGTACCCTTTCTGCCTTTCTGATAGGAGAAATGTGTGCTGTGGAAAACGGAAAATGGCATAACTGGTCATTTTAGCCTATTTTTGGTGAAACCGGTGCAGCTGCTGGTGGAGCGGTGCCTGTCCAGTAGAACAAACTGTGCAAATCTGTACTGCCCTGCTGCCCAAGGAGAGGAGCCAAGTTCTTTCTCTGACCCTTGGCTATATTCACTTCTTAGCAGCTGCAAAGCAGGCAGCACCCCAGTGCTCCTGACCACTCTCAGTTCCTGTGGAGGCAGAGCACGAGGCTGCTTTGGAGGAATGGAATTGTTGGTTTAATGCAATGTGAGCCATTTGTTGGCCTGTGGAGTTTGATTTGGCATTTGCAAGTTGCAGGTGAATCAGAAAACGCTGATTCCAAATCAGATGTTGAGGTGGCATGCCTCAGAGGTTGAGGGATGAGAGGGCAGTATGCTAGAGTTGAGTTGGTTTAACTTTGTCATCACTGATAGGTAGCAGCAGGTCCTACAGGGCTAGTGGCAGCTTCACTTGGAGGCTGCGTGCAGTCTGTAGGGGCTTTCCTCTTGTACCAGTTGCAGTACTTTGTCAGCCACTGGTGTTCAAAGGCAGGTTTAGCAAATAAGTTCAGTAGGAATCTCATCTGCATTTATCCACACCTTAAAGCTAACAGGCAAACAGATTTGATAACTCTTGGGGGAGCTGGGGTAAAACAGGGGAGTCTCTACACTACAAGGCTGGGCAGCAAGATCTGCTGGGACCATAGCCCTAGTGGGCAGGCTGCTGGTTGCACTGAGGGGTACAGGGGTATGGTTAAAAAGAGGATGTGCTGATGAGTAGGACAAATTGTGCTAGCAAGAGCACTAGAAGTGAGGGCAGAGCAATGTGCCCTTTAGTCTGTGCTACCAGCTAGGAGAGAGAGGGTCTTTGGAGGTTTCTGGAGAATTTTTATGGCTGCTTTGTTGTCTTGGATGGTGCTATCACCTGTATCTTTAGCTGGATTGCACTGGCATGCATGACTTGTACTGCTTTTGTCCTGCTGTATAGATCTACACCATGTGCTGGCAAAGCTGCTTGAGCAAATGACAGGTAGCATCTCACTGAGCCATTGTCCTTCTGTCCTAAGCTCTTATAAGCACAAAAATCCTAAAAGATGAGAAACTTTCTTAAAATAATTAGAACAGGGAAGGGCTGCCACATTAATGCCCTCTTACCAATAACTTTCACTGCTCTGTTGCTGCAGTACTTTTGCCTCTGAGGTGTGCAGGGCTAAGGCATTTTCCAAGCCTAATGGGAGTTAACCTTCTTCATGCTATTCCCTCAAGTGTGATTATAAATGCAGTTCTTGTTACCCACTGCTGCTGCTAGCCTGTGAAATGTAGCTGCTGTCTGCTTAGAACTTTGAGTTGCCTGGGACAGCTGGTTCCTCAACAAAGGAAGGCTTCAATATAATGTGAATCACTTACAATACCTATCTATAGATGCCTTTAAATTACAAAAGGGAGAATTTTTTTGGGTGGGTTTCTTTTTTCTTTTTTGTTTGTGCTCATCTGTCAGGAAGCAATTGTCACTGGTGGATTGGTATAAACTGGAATAGATGATCCTGAAGGCTGTCCATTGACTGAGAAGCAGGTAACTGCTCTCCCTAGCCAAGAACATTGTGCTATGGCTCATCTGAAATAGTCCTAGGTCTGAGGGTCTGCTGCTGGCTTATCAACTGGCAGTGGGTTTTCAGAGGTGCCCAAGCTGCTCTGAAATGCAGGCCTAGATCTCCCACTGAATGGAGATACTGAAGCAGTTGTAGGTATATATGAAAAACCCCAAGTGTAGCAGCTCTTCAAGACAATAAACCTGAGACAAAGGAAAACACAGTTGCTTCTCCTTGTAAAGCAATCTTTAGTTCATTGTAGATATAAAAAGAATTGGAAATAGCACACTTAAAAATAAAGGAACTGTGGAATATAATTTGTAGCAAAGTATTTGAAATTGTGGAAATGTGAATGTAGATTCTTCCAGCCACTCCCGCTGTACTTCAGCCTGTGTCTTCTGTCTCAGCTACCGAAATGTTTGAAGTGCCTTTCATTCAGCTCATTGTGAACTTTGTGGAACAGGAGGTTTTTAGAAGCTATAAAAAAAACCTAAGCAAGCTGAAGCACTCTTGGCCTTCAGCTGGAACTGGCACTGAAATCATGGTTCTAGTGGTCATGGTATCTGGATGAGTACCAAGCCCAGATCAAAACAGGGAACAAACAAGAAGAACAAGAATTACTTGTGGTCTGCTTGGAGAGCAGAGTGGAGTGTTGGACAGTGACAGATACCCTGAGGATCCTATGTGGACTGTGTGACATGAAGATACTATCCCTTACCTGACATAATGCAAATCTGGGAGAAGGGTTTAACTTGCGGATGGCAGACAAAACAGATTAGCGACTGACTCCTTTTGGGAGGGTTTCTAGGTAAATGGCTTTTGATGTGGTCAGTAATTGTTATTAAAGTGACTAACAAGCTGCTGTTGCAAGGACACATGGTTTATATTAGAAAAGTACTAATATAGCCTAGGGGGACTATGGCTGGGCTACAGGGATAAGGGCTATCCTGGGGACAGGACACAGTAAGATGGAGAGCTGCCTGTGGAATCTTAGCTCAAAGTTTCCAGACTTTCAAATGCTTTGTTCATAAGTGTTTGGGGTTTGTTTTCTTCTTTTATGGTGATATCTAGGGATCCCCCCAAAACCAGAGCTCTATCTCACTAGGTACAATCTGAGCAAATCAGAGAAAATTGGCCCCCCTCAGAGGGCACAGAGCAGATTGCTGGTGTGGAAACACGTGTGGAGGAGCAGAAAACATCAGTTTTATAGTTTATGGTTTCCAATGCCATGCTGCACAGGGCTGCTTTGTAGATATTGGGAAAGACGCTGGTTTAAAGAGGGATCTATTAAGAGAGCAAAATGGCAGCTCTTTATATACTTATGCCAGGGGTTGGCATGCAGTGCAGGAGAAATGTATCTGCGTTTTAAAACATCCTAGCTTTTGAATGCCATACTTGTGTCCCTATCTTACGTAATATTTTAACACAATTAGGAACTTACAGAGTCTGGTTGGAAGCCCTCTTTCTCATCCCCCAGCATTGCTGTAGTATGATATATACCAGTCGATCCTTTTTCAGAAGGCATCCTGAGCTAGTGACTTTGCAAAGCTTCCTGTAGCTATTACTTTTCCCATACAGAGGATGTGTTTTGCTATAATTATGGATTTCATCTTAAATTTAAGACTATACAGTGCATAGAACAATGATGCTGACCATGCTTGAGCATGACAAAGATTTCCAGTATTCTCAGAAAAGCTTTGTATGCTACTTTGAATTTTTAGCCTCTTGTTCTCCCCACCACCTCCTCCTTCACAAGTGGTGTGTGGTGTTCCCAAGCTCCTGAGATGTTCAATTGCTGCTTGCAAATGCCACTGTACAAATTCCCTCTGGGGCTCTGGAAGCTTTGGGCATCTGAAGGACTGCAGGCCCTGGCAATCCAACTAAGCATTTTAAGAAGGCCAGTCACTTGAGGCTTCGCAGTGATTTTTAGCTGTGTCTAGCAGAAGGTTGCAGTCTATAAATTCCATGGTGTGACCAACCAAACCACTCAGTAGCAGTCCAAGGCACCAGCCTGCAATGAGGAGGACAAAAGAGGAAAGTAAATTTGAAGCTTCAAGGCCCAACTGGTTTGATTTGTGACTTTAAAGTACATGTAGACACTTTTCTTGGAAGAGCTTCTGATTCCTTCTCATCCGCCAAATGCCTTTCCCATGCAGACTTTCTGAAACTAATCTCCTGTGTGTATTTTTGTAAGTGTGGTTTCTCGGGGTCTTGGAGAGCTATCAGCTTCTTGATGTCTTATCTGAAAGCTAGTCACAGAGGCTGTCTTTCATTCTGCTGACTGAGGCAGTTCTCCTGCAGCTTCTCACCCCAATGCTTCTCCATTTAAAATGAAAGTATAATGTGAAAACAACCTTCCTTTATTCTCTCTTCTGATCTCTGACAGTCTTCTGTGCATCTCTGTGTTCAGCCAGGGCTGTTGCTTTGCTCTTGATGGCTTTGTTCTGCTTTCCCTTTCCAAGGGGTTGGTGGTGCAATATGCATTGTGGAATTTCTCAGAAGGTGCCAAACTGAGTGACAGGGAAGTGCCATCCTAAGGGGTGGCTCGGAGAAGACAAGCAGGGGGATTTGTGATGGTGTGATTGCGCCTGATTCCATGCAATCATGCAACTGCATCTGTGCTTAATCAGGGCAACCCCTCAAAAAGTTTTCACTGCAGTGCATTGGTGGTAGAGGAGTTTGCTCTTGCAGAATTCCTGCTGTAAGTCCATGCTGGTGGTTGAAGGGCAGGTGTGTGAGTGCTGTATCCTTTCTGTAAGGCTGAGATGGAGATAGCAGGCTGGAAAAGTAGTGCTGCAGCTGCAGGCCATGTGACAAGCTTCAAGAGCGGGTGCTTATTGTAACCGAGAAAGCATCTCAAACCTTGACCTTCCAGCCTTTCCCCATCTGTACCTGTTTAACATACAGATGGGGGTAAAGGACATTTGGGCTTGGCAGGACCCCTGCTGCCCATGCGGAAGGAAAAAGCTTTTAGCCAGCACATAATGAACTACGCATCCTGGTTTTCACTCTCTGCTGCCCACCTCCCTCTCTGAAAAAGATCTGGGGAGGGACCAATTTCCAGCTGTCTCCAAAGAGGAGCTGTTGGAATGACAGCTGGTGGCTTGGTCCACCCCTAGGGAAGGAGATTCGGGACAAGGTTTCATGTGTTTGAACTAGATAGCAACATACAAGTGTACCTTCAAAGCACAGGTATAGTGAGCTACATGGTGCTGTTCTGTTTTTGGTTACTGTCCTGCCCCGGCTCACATGCAGTATGTGAGAGACCATGAAGCATTTTGTAGTTTTAACACTGCTGGCCTGGCATCAGTTGAGGGATTTTTTCCCTTTATTTGCAGCAGTGGCCTAAATTTGTTTTGGCAACAGTCTTCCTGTGTTTGAAATGTGGATGTCAAAGTGGACAGTGCATCCAGGAGAGAGCAAGAGTTACATCCACCAGTGGAAGAGAGGAGGAAGGATTAATTAGGGCTAGGGATTAATTGGGATCTCACCAACTCTATCGAGTCCCTCTGTCGTTTTGCCCCTTCCATTTGGAAACACTTGGCTCGCTAGCAGAAGGGCAGTAAGTGGTATATCTTCTAAATAAAAGTGGAACTGACTCCCTATGGGCAGAATTCCCTTGCTGTGGATAAAGCTGTACCAAGCACCCAACAGGGACTTGTTTGGCCTTCAAGTCAGTAAGAGAAAAGCAGACACCTATTGCACTCAAACACTGCAGAGTACATCAGAGGAGCAATCTCCCTTTCTGAAGCCATCCAGGCAGCTACAGGAGCTCAGGGCTCAACTCTTAGTCTGGAAAGTCCTCTGGTCCCCTTTTGTGTCATACGCCAGCGCTTCCTCTCTCCTCCCTTTCCTAGCTTTCAAGTTTCTTTCCCTCTGCTCGCTTTGCTGCAGTTGGTTACTGTCAGAGATGAAAGCTCACTGCCCACGTGAGTAGAAGGGCAGGAGGTTGAACTTGGCAGCTGTCTCCATAAGGCAGGCAGGTGGGGAGTACACATTTACTCTCCTCATGGAATTAAGGTGTCCCCAGTGGCTCACTGTTGTTCCCTCGCGTGCCCCTGGGGTTTGCCATCCTGGCGCTGTGATGTCTGTCCTTCTGCCAGCATGAGGGTTTGCTTCTGGCCCCTGTGCAGGGCTCCTCTCCTGTATGTGATGCTGGTCTGTCTACCTCCAGCGGGGCTTAGGTTTAAAGCACGTACTATGTACAACCATGAAAGCTGTTGCCTCTCTTCCTGGATAGATCAATGAACACAGCTGCATGATGTTTTTCTGAGCAGTAATAATGTGCAGCAGTGTGACTTTGACCTTCCAATATTGTTTCAGGGAGCAAATGGCTGCGAAACACACCGTGGGGCTTTACACTTTGAGTGGGAAGCAAGGCGCTCTCAGTGGCCCTGCATCTTATCTACACCACATTCCTGCTTTTCCAGCAGCCGTTGGGTTGATTTAGGTGGCCGGGAGAGAGCTGATCACTGCTTCTGTGCTTGGGAAGGTAGAAAGGGAAATTGAAAGGTGAAGTTGAGCCTTGTCCACAAAGCCGAGTACATGGAAGAGGGGTGTCTGCTGCTGCCACAGAGGGAAGGGTGGGTAAACTGCTGACTTAATGCCTGTGGGGGAGGAGAGTGACCCATTGCTGCTTCATTTGGCACTGATGGGGCAGGTAGCAGGAGAGCCTATGCCACTACGTCCAGTTTTTCTGAAGTTGGGTGATGTTGGGTTTTTTTGTATTATTGTAAGTTTGTAAAGAATGTAATCTGTCTGTTGGGGGCACAAGGAGAAAACGGGGGCCTTCCTCTTGTCGGGTGAGGCTGTTCTTATGTTGCTGTGTTTTTTGGTTTGGGGCAGGAAGGGGGTTCGCAGCTATTTGGGCAAAAGCCTGGAAAAGCATTGTCAAATGCTTGCCACTGTCCCAGGACAGCGGGAGGGCGAGCTAATGCTATGGCATTAGCTGTGAAAACGACCCCTGCCTGCAACCTTCAGTGAGAGGAATTTGACCTGCAAGGGACTCTGCACTGGGGTGTTTGGCTGGGTGGTGGGATGTAACACTCATGGTCCTGCTCATCTGAAAACCGAGCTGTATGGCTGCCCATGCTGTTTAGGAAGGGTTGGGTTTGACAGCCTGAGTTTCTCAGTGCAAGAAGGAGTTCATGCTGGAGCTGCTCTCCCCAGCAGGGGCTGAGGTGCTGCACCTCCATCCATCCATTGCCTGCTGCCCAGCAGCCCTGCCCCTGCTTCCCTCCCCGTCCCGTAGAGCACAGTGTCAGGGATCCTCTTCTCTCTCCTGCTGCTGCAAAGTTGTGTGAACTTTCCTGGTCAATACTGGAAAGGGGAATGCTATTTATTTTTATATTGTGTATATTTTGTCTTGGTCTGCTGATTACCTTTGTTCCCCAAGAGCGACAGTTACCTCAATAGTTAGTTTAATACTGTGTGTTGGGTAATTTTTTTAAAGAACTTTTTTAAAAGCTTGATCCTTGGAGGTCTGTAGATTTTATTTCCATATGAATTGGTTATTTTGTATAAAGTAAGTTCTTAAAATAGCAATCACCCTCGCTGTATGTGTGTTTTCTTGTCTCCTGGATGGTCTCCCTCTGCCCTTGTAAGGGGGGGGTGCGGTTTGGGGGTACCACAGAGGGCTTTCTTCAGGGAGACAGAGCCCTGGACTGCAGTCAGGCATGGTTGTACCACCTGAAACCTATTTACAAGAGAGCACCTGGAAAGCTAATTGGGATCATTTCCCTTTCTGAGGCACAGCTGTCTGCCTATGAACAACCCCGCTGTGGAAATGAGATGGTATCACTGCTTTCCCCCCAAGTCCCTGGTGTGCTGGAAAGCCTGCCTCCCCCCCAAAACACCACACAGTCTAGGGGCACAGGTAGCCTATTCCCTCAAAACCTATCTGCTTTAAAAAGGATGATTGCCCTTAAACCCCACAGAGTGATGCTGCTATGAAGGAGCCACTGATGTAGCCTATGCAGCTTCCCTTTGTGCTGCTTTAATGCTAAGCAGCATAGAGTGTGACGCCCCTCAGGGGCTGTTAGAGGAATGGAAACCTTTCCAGCTCATGTGAGGTGATCCTAATCCATATTAGATGTCAAAGCAGCACTTGCTGTTGACTGTTTATTAAATCTCCCATGTGAGATGGGGAGTGGCTGCAGCCCTCACAGCACAGAGGTGTTTAAAGACAACAGAGCTCTTCCTCATGGGGGTTTTGGCATCAAAACCGGGAACTGGCCCTACCGTGTTGTGTAGGAAGGTGCCTGCTGTAGGTGCATGGAGGCAGCTTGCACCTGACCCTTGCTCAGCTGGTCCCCGGGTAAACAACTTGCTCGATTCCGCTGACTCAGCAGCTTTGCATCAGGACAAAATCAAGGTGATTTCCCTTAAACGCTGGTGCCAGCAAAGGAGGGCACGTGTGATGACTGGCAGAAGGCTGGGGGCACGATGGCTCACATGTGCATCCTGCGGGCCCCTTCCCTTTCCTCCCCAGCTTTAGCTGGTAAAAGCTCCCTCTGCCTCCTCCAGGGCCAGTAACAGATGCTCTTGCTCACATCTCCTCCTGCCAAAACAGCTTTGCAGCATAGCCTGCTTGTGCCTCAAGCTCCATCTGCCCCTCCTGCCTGAGCCATGGCTGGGGCTGGGGCTGTTCCTGAGCCCAGTGTGCTCCTCCCCTGGCTCTCAGCACCAAAACTGCCTCTGCAAAGAGATGCTCATGAAACATTTGTCTGTGATGCAGGACCCCACACTTACTGGCCAAACCAGGGGCCTCATCCTGTCCTCATAGCTCTTCTTCCCCTCTGTGTGCCCTAAGCAGCAAGTTCAGCCCTCACACCACCAGCATTTTACAGAGATGGGTCATTGAACCCCAGTGAATGACTTGTTCAAGAGCTGACTGAAAATCCTCAGCAGCGCATCCCTGATCCTGGGGCCACTCAGACACTCACTTCACCCTCCATGGCTCCTTCCATTGCATATTTCATACTCAAAGAAGCCCTCAGGAGCACATGTTGGCACCTTCCTGCCAACCTCCCTGTCTTTTGGAGGAGCCTGAGATGTGATCTGCACCCCGACACCTTGAGCACCCCAAAATGGCCAGCAGGGTGTCAGAGGCAGGTGAAGCCAAGCATCACAATGGGTGCTTCTCCAGGTCCTGAGAAGGCTGTTTGTGGATGCTGGCTCCTCCGAGGTAAGCTGCTCCCAGGCGGGTGAGGGGCTGCTCTCTGTCACGTATTCTCCTTCCCCCTTTCACCCTCCAGGGGCCAGGGTTCGGGGTGACTAGAGCAAGCTGTCCGACTGAGGAAGGGGAGGAATTCGGGTGCCCCATCAGTCCCAGGAAGTGTTTGGGTCAGAGGGGATAGGCAGGGGGAGATTTCTAATCCTGGGGCTAAGCCAGCACTGAGTGGAGCCAGTGCTAATTGGAACCAGTCCCAGAGAAGGGGCAGAAAGCTGCTGCTTTTAGAGCTGCCTTGCAGCCCAGTCAAAGACAAAGCTTATCTGTGCTATAGGAAATGCCACATCCTAACCTTGACAAGATGCTATCAATGGGCAGTATCAAGCTAGGCCACTTATCCACCTATTTTTTTACATTTCTTCCTACTTTCTGCTGTCCATGATTCTTGCTGCTTCTCCTACTTCCTTCCACTTATGAGTTGGCAAAGCTTAATCCCCTTTGCTACGAAAGAGCTTTCCTGAGCTTTTAGGCTGTGGATTTAAACTCTTGGCTTCCTCTCTAGCCTCCTTCTCCCTAAGAACTGAGATGCTTCCCACATCCAGCTTTTTATCCAGCTGTCTCAGAGCAGCTCACAAATCCATGTAGGCTTGAATTGCGGGTGGATGGATAAATCAGTTTCAATAGGGCCCAGTCTAGTGCCCAGTTTGGGTGCAGAGATAAATGGCTGCCCCTTACCTCTGTCATGGGCCAGACACTTTGGAGACCTCTGGCTCCAGGAAGGCTTTGCTAGACCTGAATGGTACATCTTTGGGGGATGCCTCATGGCAAAGGAATAACCAGAGTGCCCTTGGCACCCATCAGTGTTTTTAGTGGGGGCTTGTTTGTTTATTTCCCTAAAAATAAAGAATATTGTAGATAAAGCTTCCATCTTGAATTTTCCAGTGAGTCACCACACTTAGCACGGGGCACACCATGCTAAGGTGTAGAAGGGCAGGACTAAGGCACTTGGGGTAGCTCAGGAGGACTCAGATTTAGGCTAAAACAAATGGTTTCTATTCACAGGAATGTTTAGTTATAGGTATTAGGAAAAACACATACACTCTTATAGTCAAGACTTTGATTTTTGTCCTACTCCAGCCCTCAAAGCTGCAACTTTTGTTTGGTGGAGAGGGCACAGGCACAGAAAGGCAAAGCAAAGCCACTTGCCCTGCCGGGTAGGAACAGACCTGAACACCTTACTCCCAGGAATAAGCTCAGCCTGAGCGTGGGCTGTTGCTGTACCTGTACTTACACGTACACAAACCAAACCTTAAGGGTCTCCCAAGCACTAGCAAGACATGCAAACTCGTTTTGTGACCCCAGGACCCTGTGCTTGCCCAGCAGAGAGATGACAGCAGCTTTGCTGGAGGAGAAGGTGGGAAGAGGCTGGGGCTCGCCTTGTGCCTGGCGCAGGGTTCAGGTCTGCCCCCTGCTCCTCGGTCAGCACCGGGAGGCCACGTGTTCCCTGCCCGCTTGTTTAAAGTCCTTTCCCAGCGAGGCTGCCGGGATGGAGGGATCGTAAAGAGCTCAGCCCCTTGTCACCAGCGCACCCGTCCTTCCGGGGCCGGTGGGCTAAACTTGCTTGCAATTTCCTCGGGCCGTGACCTTTGTTTTGACCATGGTGAGGGAGGATTGCAATCCATCAAACCCAGGGCTGCCTCTGGCTGGTGGAGGGAGGGTGCCTTTATGAGGGGCAGGAGGGCACAGAGAGGAAAATGGCACCACGTGTGCCACAGGACATGCTCCTGACGGAGCTGAGAGTTTGCTTTGATTTTCCTTCCCAAATGGATGCTGGATTGTGATTTGCTGCAGGAGAGATGTCTTGCAGGGTTTGTGCCTTAAGCCAGTCCTGCAGACCAGCCAGCTGCATCAGGATCATACTTTTAGCAGGAGCTTGGGCAAAATGGGAGATGCCAGCAGATTTACCACCTCCAAAGCCCTGGCTGCTAATGGTCCCTGCACTTCCAGGTTTTTGGAAGATCCCAATCCGGCAGCACTATGTTTTGTTAGGAAAATCAGCAGTAAACTAGAACTATCCCTTGGGAAATGGCTCCTGTAGGTGTCTGCCTCTCCAGTCAAGTTCCCAGGGGGGCAATTCATCCCAGGAGCACAAGTTCCCCTGCATCCCGGTGTCCCCTTTGAAGACATACCTGCATATGAAACGAATCTCCCCCGAGGAATGCAGCCTGTGCATACCAGTCTACCCCGCTTCCCTTGGCTGCCTTCCCCTGCCTCCCCTCCCTCTGATCTCCACTTCCCTAGGGAAAAGCATCCTACCAAACTTCCCTGCTGCTGAATACAAATTCCCTTGGGAAGTTATTCTGTCCCAGATCCCCCTTCTACCAGCCCTTGGAGAGGCAATTCAGTTTTGGGGTCAGAAGAGAGGGCTGCAATATTTCCCCTAGCACCTTTTGTAACACCAAGCACAGCCTTGCAACCTCACACCATCCTTTCCAGCCCAACTGACCACCTGCATGGGAAATGGGTACGTTTTTCCCTAGGAAGGAGCTGTGTGCTGATTTCCAGGCACAGCAGACCAGGATGTGAAGAAATGTGCTGCTTGATTCCTTGTCTGATGAGGATCTGTTGAGCTCAGAGAGGAGAAAAAGGGAAAGGAAAGGCCTTTAACACTTCAAACAGAAAACCTTATGCTGGGGGAGGTAGCTCCATGGACCGAAAGGAGGAAATGCATAAGTCCCCCAGAAAGTCTTTAGAAGACAAACCAGACCTCTTTGGAGGCATCACCCTCCTCTCCTAAGTCAGTTGCTGTCACACTTTAACTTGTGTGCCTGGATTCCAATGTCACTTCCCCTCTGTGCCCGCTGCCCGACTCACACCAAACCCAAACCTCTTCTCTGTCCTTGTCTCCAAGCACATCCCCCACCACCCAGCTAGTGCCCACCTCCCTTAGAGCCATCCCAGTCCACCAACCCCACATGCCCTCCCCTGCTTTGCTCTGTAGGTCCCAGTGCTTCTAGGTGCTGAGAGCCCCCAGTGTGAGACAACTTTGAGAGCATCCACTTACTGCTTCCCTCCAGCTGCTGGGAGGCTGTTATGGACCAAGTACAGTGGTAGCATCCCCTATGTATGAGAGAGCTATGTCCCCCCATCACCAATCTGTCCCTTCAAGAGGACACCCAGGCAGGGTCAGGGGCAGCTTCTTCTCCAGGTGGAGAGGAGCAAAGCCTACCACTGAAATAGCCTTTTTGCAGGGATGAGGGCTTGTTTTACTGCTGCAGCCCACAACAAGCCAGATGTCAGGTCTGGAAGAGGAGAAGGCAGTGACCATCGCGTGGGCACGTGCTAGCTGCCATCCCATGCATGTGACCAGCGGGCATGTCTGTGGGCACCATGCAATGGGCACACCTGGGATTTGGTGGTAACAGAGAGGGGATATTGCAGCAGGGAATGCTTTGCTGCAGCAGTTCAGGGAAAGCTGCTCTGGTTTGGGAGCCTTGCGGGGACACAAGTACCCCAGTGCAGGCCCCTGAAAGGCCAGAAATCTGCCAGCAGGGCTTATAGCCAAAGCCTGTGATTCTGGCATGGGTCCAGGCAGGGCTGGTTTCTCTGTTTGCCAAGCTGCAGGTGATGGTACTCAACAGCCATCTCTCATTTAAATACCTCATTACCTGTAAAGAAAAGCCTGAATGCCTGCCCTGCTCTCATGGCAAAAGGAAACAAACCTTTTCCCTTGTAAGCAAATCTCTCAGGGCTTAATTTTAAAGCACTTGAGTCAGCAGTGCCAGGGCTCGAGTCTGACATCGCACCGCACAGTGACCACCACTGCAGCTAAACAGAGCCAGTGGCTGCAGGCTGGGGCTGTTGTGCAGGGGATTTGGTACCCTGTGTGCGCTGTCCCTGGGCCTGATGGTGTTTAGGGTCCATCACTGCCAAAGCACCAAGCGTTTCCTCACCACCCTGCCCAGCACCCCAAGCCTGTGCCTGGATGACTGTCAATGTTACGCTGTCTGGGCTCAGTGCATCCATGTTCAGGCCTTGATGAAATTAAACCAATGGCAGGGGCCCCATGGGTCACTCTCTCCTTTCCCCAGGCCCTGCTTTAGCAAATCTCCCTCCATGCCACAGCTGCAGCTCCCATGTTGCTCAGAGCAGCTTAGGGAGCACCAGGGTGCTCACCCTGCGGCATAGGCAGGCATGGGAACAGAAAAGCCGTGCTGGATGCTGCCTGGCTCCACCAGCACCTGTCTTCTCTCTGGGGCTGATGCTGCCTGCCTGCTTTGAAGAATAGGATGCATGGATCATGGGAAACAGGGAGCATCTTGCT
This sequence comes from Coracopsis vasa, assembly GCA_026283785.1. Taxonomy (NCBI): domain Eukaryota; kingdom Metazoa; phylum Chordata; class Aves; order Psittaciformes; family Psittacidae; genus Coracopsis; species Coracopsis vasa. The sequence continues at coordinate 13,721 of JANHGB010047456.1, forward strand.
TTGGGTTTTCATCCCCCTTTCCCAGTCACGCATGTCTCTGGGCCTGCCCTATAGGCAGATGTATGGCGGATGCCCACATGCCAGATGTCCTGAGAGATCAAAGTTGCTGCTCACTGCATCCTCCATTCACGCGTTCGCACACCCCCCCCCCCGTGCCTCCCAAAAGGCTTATAACTTATGCTCTCTATCTTCTGTCCAAGATATTTTCCTTCCCTTCCTTTGTTTGCTTTCCAAACCCTTTTAGTCTTTGGCACTCCTTGCAGCCTGAGCCGCGCCAGCGGGGAAAGGCACCCTTTGCTCCCACTAACAGCATCCAGCAGTGGGCTGTGGGGGGTAAGTGGGTTTCCATCCTGCTTCCCTGCCTCTGGGATTTGCTGCTTCTTGGGGTGGGATGTGAGGGGGTGATCCGCAGTACCCCTGAACCTTCCACCCCCCCCCCAGCACGGCTGAGAGGAGCTGAGGGGTGCTGCATCTCCACATGGGAACAAGGAAACCCTCTTCTTATCCCCCCATAGTCCTGGGGGGAGATTCCCAGTCCCCGCCTCTGGCGGAAGCCCTGACACCCTTGGAGATGCACTAGGGACTGAATGCAATGCAACTCCTCCAGCACAGAGGTTGCTACATCTATCAACGCAGAAAGCCTTTTTGGTACTTCTGAGGTCTCCAAAGTGGGGTGCATGCAGAAGAAAACACCAGGGGGTATAGGAAGAAAATAATATTTGTACTATTAATAAGTAAAATAATATTTATTTCATCCTCATATCATCCTTCTTAATTTAAAAGAATAGTTTTGATATGTTTTATAATGTACACAATGTTAGTACGGTAGTACATGCTATAATTTGTCAGTAAACATATATACTGGGAGTATGCCCCCCAGTATATGTATTTACTTTTACAATCACAAAAGTTTGGAACCCACTGGCCTAAATCACCAGCCAAAAGGTTAAAATCGAAACAAAGTTTGATGCCTGAATGCCAGCAACTCATTCAGCAGCATGGAAACCACTTTACAAAACTAAAGCAGTCAAGCTTTTGTCAGCTCCAAGGGCTTTGCCTCTCTCCTCTTTTCCTCCACCACTGCCTAATAAGAGGTCAGGAGGCTTAGGGGGACCTCAGACACAGAGGGAAAGTGAGCACAAACCTCCCTGATAGGTGCTGCAGATGGGGTTTCATTTGGGAGACATGTGCCTTCCCCATATTCCCACTGTGTCAGGTCTCCCCGCCTCTTGATCCAGGGGCTAATTCACGAGTTCAGCAGGCTCTTGCCCAGCTCTTCTTGCAGAAAGTAATGGGCTTGACCTTTTCCTACCTGTGCTTCAGAGACAGGTTGTGTCCCCAGCACATGCTGCTCCTCCAGCCATGGGGCTGGGAAAGCATGTGCTGGTCACCTATAGCTAACCTATAGTTATAGCTGCTGAGGACATACAGAGCGGTGCCCGTGGTGCATGCCCCAGTGTGTGCCCAGCCTGTCTCCAAAGGGAGCATGAGGGACTCTGGCTCAGTGTATGGACACCAGCCTGCTGCCAGCCCACCATGGCAGCAAGGCAAGAGCCCAGCTATCCCACATGCAGCCAGCACTTCCAAGCATTGTGTAGAGCTGGTGCTTAATGAAAACGAGAAACGGGAGATAAAAAAGAAATGATTAGTGTAGAGCAATAAACCCCATCAGATGCTGGGAGATATGGTAGCAATATATTAAATAAGGAACAGAAAAAAAGCCAGATGGTGGTTCCGATCTAATTTACAGCTCCAGATGACTTCACAAGAGGTCACTTGGTGGAACTGAAAGGCAAATGCTTCAGGTTGGATGAAAGCAAACACTTTGTGTGTGCCAATATAGCATGTATGAGGCCGAGGAATGTCCTGGTGCAGAATGGCATGGACATAGCTGGAGTAAGAGCATTTTTAATTGTTTTTAATAGATTAGCGCTTTTAACTTGCATTGCAGCCAGTAGTTGCTGTTATACTGGGGTTTCCAAAATGATGAGGTGTTCATGCTCTTAGTCAAGAATGGTTCCCCCTGGACACAGCTTCCTCCATGTGGATTATTGCCACAGGCAGGACATGGACATCCTTAATGTTAATAATTATTGTGTGCCTGTTCCTAAAGTCCAGTGATGCTGCAAACTCAGGAGACCTTGTTGCTTCACCAGCATTTCTTCTCCTAGGGACCATTTTTGTGCAGGGACTTCTCCCACCCCAACCAATGTTTACCAGATAGCCGAGGGGCCACTGCAAGCACTGCGGGAGCTGTTGCCACCAACCCAAATTTCCCATTGCCTTGATCTCCCACAACATCATCCCAATGACAGTCTGGAAGGGCTGCAAGAGCTGCTGCTGCTCTGGAGTAGCAACCACTTAGCAAAGGCTGTACGCACTAATAACTCTGCATAGCTTTGTGGATGCAGTATTTGTATGAGGTCGCCCACACTCATTTTCAGTTGCATCTGTGCCTTTGCACCATGAGTGTGCCATAGTGAGTAGATGTAATATGCCTGTACAGCCATGGGGACAGCTGCATACACTTCTCTGTGTTGTGCAGATGGTGTGTAGGTATCTCAGGTGTCTCATCTCTGGCATTTGTGGATCCAAAAGTATCAGCTCTCAGGGTGTTTGATTCACACTGATCAATACACAAATATGCAGGGAGTGTGGGGCTGCTGGCTATACATACGAGGTGTGCAGTCTTGTCTGTCTGGCAGCACTTAGGCCTAAGTAAAGAGGATAACCATCAGAGAGTAAATTATTAAATAGTTGCTCTAGTGACCCAATTTTAGCCTGGCATCAAAACATGGCATGATCTCAATAAGTGTATCTATTATAAAACTTTTTACCCAGTACATAAGTAATCTGCGGAGCTCATTGCAAGATATCTATCTGGGAAGACACATGATTTCTTTATTTGAAGAAGGAAATAACATCAGTGTGTAAGAAAGAGCAGCATAAAATAGTATCTCTCAGTTCTAAGTGCTAAAAACCTTCTCGGAGCCATCTATCTCAAGCACCATGACGCAAAGCCAACCACCAGCTGAAGTCATGAGGGAATCCCTTTTTGTCATACCACTATCAGGACCATTGTTGGATCCTTGCGTCTTGAAACACTGCTGCTGCTGGGTGGTCTTAGGCTGGTGCATGCGGGTCAGTGCATTTTTGGAGCAGGGAATGGGGGAGAAGACCTGCAAGTGCAGGGGTGGGTGCTGCCAGTGTGGGCCTGGCTAGTGATGCTACCATCTTCCTTCAAAGTGCCTGGAGCTGAGAGCACACGTGTGGAATGAGCAGGAAGATCAATAATTTTCTTGTGCTTCCACTCAGGAGCTGCTCTGGGACTAACTTGTGTTTTGCTGCTGATAGCAAGGCTCCTCTCTTCTTCTGGAGGCCCTCTGAGGGGAAAGCATGAACATGGAAGATGTTCCAAGAAGGTTTTATCTGTGGTAGGTGCTCTATACCAGCAGCTACCTGCTAAGGTCAGCAGGTGGGGAGAGAAATACACAGGGCTAAGAACCCACATGGGAACCAAAAGAAAGGAAGGAGAAAGGATCTGAAATTCCTGCATGCCCTGCAGCTGGTTTAGGAAGCAACAAGTCTTTCAGACCTTAGAGGTTCATGGTACGAAGTCAAAGCTGCTCAGAAACCAATGATCACCCAATCTCTCTGTTAAAAGACTTCTTTAAGTTCCATGGGAAAAGTAGGGATGTTTCTGCCCCTGGCAGATGGTAGGATGAAATCCAGGATCCTGAACAGCCCCAGGGTATGCAGTTGGTGCTAGGCTGCGGAGTGTAATAACTTGGTGTTTAGACAGGAGATATGTGGTCCAAGGACTGTCTGAAAAAAAGGACCCCATGCAAGCACTCTTGGTCATAGGATGGGAAAGAAATGCTGGGAGAGACCTTTATAATTTCCTTATGCAGTCTCTCCCAACACATCAGCCTTGAACTAACTAAAATAATGTGGTAGCCTTGATTTCCACAGCTTTTGATATCCATCATGTAAGATGGGCTGGGAAATGACATGTTTTGGCACACTGGCAGTATGATTCTTAACCTGAGAATGCTCTGTACAGATGTTTTCCTTGCTTTCTCTAAAGCAAAGCCAAAGAAGCGGTATGGGATGCTCTGAAAGAGATGCTTAGGAAGACAGATTTGGGGGTTCCCAGCCAGCTCTACCTTGGCTGAGAGCAACAGGAACTTCCCAGCCCTGGAAGGGCCTTCTTGTCACGGCCTGTTCCCTACAAACACGTTTGAGAGGCAGGATGGGGGCCCCCACCTGCCTCTCTGAGCTGCCTGTATCAAACGGCAAACACAGCCAAACCGCGCTGCAGTCTGTCTGCGCTCTCGCTCAGGGCTAAACACCTTTTGCCAAGTTGCTTTACTGCAGACTCGAGTCTTTGCTCCACAGAATAGCAGCTTAGAGTTCACAAGTTTTTGCTCCGAGTTTCCCTCTGTGGTAGTTCTCTTTGATTTCCCAGCTTTTCTGTTCCTCACTCCAATTTCATTGGAATTAAATAAACGGGTAATTCTCTCTTAATCTTCCAGGCTATTTTAGGCACAGACCATAGATCTACAGAGATGGCTCCAAACTCATTGTACTGTGTACACTATTGGTATTATCTACCTCTTCTGTTTTCCAACAGAGAGGCATGTTCTTCTGTTACTTATTTCCCACTGCTTGCTAACATCAGCAGTCTGGACAGGGGCACTGTGACAAGCAAGGTATCCTCCTTCTGCCAGCTTGCCTCCAGCTGCCCGCTGGAATCAGTGAGCACCTAAAGGCCTGTAGCAAGGCTTTTCACCCAAAAGCCACATCCTCACTGTTAGGTTTTAACAAGGCTGGTTATGGAAAACATGGCTGTGCTTTCCTCCAAGATTGGCTCTGAAGTGGAGAGCTGGGCACTTCAACAGCAGCATGTTCACCCTGCCACTACCAGTTTTCTGATGGGTAGCACTCACCCCTGACAGCCAGCTCAGAGCTTCCTTTCAGAAAAGCTTCCTTTCAGAAGTTACTGCTCTATTGACTGTTACTGGTATAATAAAGACATAGATGCCTCAGTTCTTGGTACTTTCTGGTTGTTTAATTCTAATCTTTCTCTCACCTTGACACTTGCACACACTCCAGGGATCATTCATACAGCATGTGTCTCTCTAATTAATGTTAATACCCCTCAGTGTGAAAACTAAGTACTAAAAAGGCGTTGTGACTCAGGTGTGCAGTAACGTTTTAAGTCCTCTGCTGATCACTTAGTGTCAAACCTGCTCTTAAATTTTCCACTGCCAACTGTGCAGAACAAGTACAACATTATCTATTTCCCTAACTCCTCTTTCAGCACCAGACAGAACCAGCTCTGCACTCTGCATTAATCTGCAGTGCTTGCCTCTCCCATCACAACTTAATTCTTCTACCTGAAACCTCATTTAATGCCTCTTTTGTTCCTTGCATTTGTCCAGTTTCTTAATGTGCTGATCTGACTTAGGCCTTGTTTACTATACCCAACTGGGATAGTTTACATGCTTATACAAAGATGAATAAAGATCAATATCCTCATTGATTTGCCCTAGGTCATCAGGTAAATAAGTAAGAGAAGAAATTGTGCATCCTACTTCAACTGTAACAGCAACACAGTTCAAATAGTGAAACACCTCTGCAACTATTCTCTAGTAGGAACTCCAAAATCTACCTGAAATGCTGCTTTTGTTTCACATTTTACTTGTAAAAACCTGTGTACAAATGCTGAAAAGAAGCTGAAGAGAACACACAACAGGGTTGCTAACTATACTAGCTAAACCTGGTTGGGATATTCTGGTTTTCTCTGCATATCTGAGGTAGTAAGATTTGGAAACAGCCCCCATTACCTGGAATGAAGGACAGTGATGTTCCAGGTAATCCAGACAGCACTGCTTGTAATCATATTCTCTCATGTGGTTGTCCCAAGAGTAAAATTAATCGGTACCTTCTTGTAACACACTTGCAGGGAACTGCTGGTGCAGGAGGAAGTTCCTGTCATAGCTGCCATGGCTCAAGCTAAGAGTGCCTGCAATCCTGCAAATAAACTGAGCAAGCACAAGCATTTCAGTTAGCTTGTGGGGGAGGGTGTAGGGGGTACAAACCCATCAGTCTGCTGTCAGATGCAATATACGTAAAGGTCAGGCCATTTCTTATAGATCTTCTTTGAATCATTGCTACCCATGCGGTTGACCAACACTAAACACATACTTGAGGTCACTAATTTTTATATACATGTATCACAGTGGTTACTTCTTCCTCTTTCCTGAACAGGAAGATATGAGAGAAGACATAAAACTACCACAGGAAAGTAAATAGTAAATAGCAATAAGCAATTCCAGTGTCTATGAGCTATTATTTTGCTTTTTAAAAGTATACAAGATCTGGATTTGAGAAGGTCTTGCTACCTTCATGGAAGAAGCAGAGCATCAGAACCTGTACAAAGAACCCCTTTTGCCACAGCCAAGCATGTTTATGTTACTGGTATCAGAGAAAGTGTTAATGACTTCCAATTTCTTCTTTAGTGAATAAAGCCCACCTGAAGAAATGAGGCAGTAGAAGTCTTATCTAGCATTTAAAGTCTACTTTATAGGAGGGCATGCACCTCAGCTTGAGAAGCAAGGGCCTCAGGTTAAAAACATTGCCTAAAGCAGTGTTCCTGCAGCTTGACAAGTATACTTCACAGCACAATGCAAAATTCCTAGCATTCCTCAATCACTGCAGTACTTACTTAGAGTTATTTCAAAACATAATCAAGCAGTAATCTATCAGTTTCTTATTTCTATGAAACAAGTTTCAGAACTGATCACTAGGTGAAGAGTCAGGTAGTCAGGCAGAGGCTTGTAATATGGAAAGTCACCTCCAGAATTTTTCTGTCCTACACCATTAAAATGTGGAGAGAACACTAGTCATCACAGCAGAAGCAAAGGAGAAGCTTTAGTAAAACTTAACAAATTACATAATGCATATAGCTACACTGCTGCTATTCAACTTAACAGTTACTCTAATAGAACAGTTACAACAGAGTCAGCTGATGTTCCTCAGATCCTGAAAAGCACTTACTACAGGGGTTTGGTTTGGATCTCCTGCACAGGAGCAACAAACCTGTAACTGGAAATTGACTGCATTTGTTGTATCTAAGTAGGGCAGTTGTGTTACTCTAGTTCTCTTTTGTGAAAGAAGATTGAGGGAACAAAACTACTGACCCATTTTTCAGGAAGAATGAAGCTCATCCTAGAGTCCTAATCAAAAGGCTTGCCTACAATAGAACGTTACTCAAGCAAATAGCTCGACAGTACTCCATGCACTCGAACTGCAGCTTCACAGAACAGTTATTATACATAGCCCTCAAGCAGTAAGTCCTTATACACACAAACCCATTTTCAAGGGTTGCTGCCAATCCCCCAGAGAGAAGCTAAAAAGAACTCCATACACACACACAATTTTATTTTAATAAATAAAGTTTTACAGGCTCAGGCTTTTGGTTTTTTTAATCACATATACAGAACAGAGAAACGCCTGACCAAGTAACATGAATTAAACTACTAACCTTGGGGAGGAATGCATGCCCTCTGTAACACTGAAGGCCTTAACAGAAAAGGGATTTCCCACCAGTAGCACAGTAATTTACTACACAGATTAGACAATTTGAAAGAGATGTGGCCAAAGCTAAGAGAATGACCCTGAATGGACCACTTGTCTTTATAGAGCCACAACAGTGCAAAGAAAGCCAAGAGCCCCAAATGCCTCCTTCATTTCCTAGTGTCACTTCTGGATGAATATGTATGTCTTCACATCCTTTTAGCAATACATTCCAACCACAAGGAGAGAGGCTAAGCACAGCAGGTATGCAAAATTATTCCATTGAAGAACAGATACTGGATGACACGGTAATGTTATATTTCAAGATTTTAAATTAGCAGATGCTTTTGCATCCCCTTCAGTATGGCAGTGGAACAGATCCCACCTTTTCTCATAGAGGTTTAGTCCAAAAACTTCCTGTTGGCATTAGCACCAAAGAGAGCCACTCGGATTTCTGGCATCATCTGTTGAAAAAGAGTACATCAGTTATATGCAACAGGCAATACAATCACTGTACATGTTTCTCATTGCAGGCACTGCGGGATGGCTAGGCTAGGCTTCAAAATTAACAAGTCAATTCATTTGAATTTTCTGAAGCCTTTACCTGATCACACATTGCCTGCTCCTCTACAGACTTAAAGGATGGCTTATAGGCATTGGCACAGGCTTCCCATGGAAGCGGTGGAATCACTGTTCCTGGAAGTGTTCAGAAAACTTGTAGACTAGGCCCTCAGTGAAAGGAAAGCCATGTTTGTTGTAGAGAAGCACAAACAGTAGGTAATTTGCTTCTTTCCATTCAAAAAGAACTTCTTGTCACCCACATTGAAATCTGATCCCACACACTATTGTGACATATTGGGATTTAATTACAAGACAAAACTAGTTAATTATATCTTGTTCACCTTGGCTGTTAAAGAAACTCACCTGCTGGGCTACAAGGTCCAGCCGACTTTCCAGGGTATTGGAAACCTTAATTTTACCATCACTGTTATAGACTTCAACTCCTCCAGCACTAGAGGGGGAAATAAAAAGTATCTGTGAAATCCATGGAGCATCTCAAAGTCAGAATGTGGCAGAGATACTATCCAAAATCAGCACTTATTGGCAAGTCAGATATATGGATAAGATTTTTAATGTTTGAAAAACAATCTTTTTTTGACCATATCTTAACAGGAATCATCACAAAGTGGTCCAGTGAATTAGCAGTGCAAAGCACCTTTGTAGTTATCAGAGACCACAGCTACACACAAGGGTCCACATTAGCATGATGTAAATGCAAGCAGAGCTATGAAATTTGTCACTTCAGAACAGCTTCAGACTCTGTATTTTATTACTACTAGACAGCTTTCAGATTTGGGAAGTGAAGGAAGAGTGCTAAAAGTGTCGTTTGTTGGCCCATACATAAAGATTGCTAACTAGCAGAACATACAGGTTTGTGCCACATTCTTTATCATACTACATGGAAATAGACCCTTGCAGACATAACAGACACAAACCCCATCAAGCGGTTATTCTGCAGCACCTTATGGCTCAGTTTGCTTCCTCTTGAGACAGAAAGCACAGCTACATCTGCATTCTCTCTCTTTAAAAGACCAATGGTTAAGTTTCTACATAGTTATTCTCTAATCCAGTACTGTGAACCAGGCTGGAGGTTGCACAAAACTTTTATTGACATTTTTGATTGAGACAGTGCTTGGCTGGAGGAAACTGCAGAGTCTGTGCTTGATTAACACAAAGAAGTGCCAAATTCCTCTAGAACAGCAGCAGACACACTGTGAGGATATTCCATACGTAATTTTCTGAGGCTGTTCTAGTAGGAGCTATAGATTGAAAAGTTGCATGAACTTAGTGCTCTGTATAAAAGACTCCCATTTTCCTTACACATCCTCTGGCAGGAAGTTGTCTTGGTCAACGTGAACATCCAAATCCCTTTTTGTGGCATTTTTGTAAATGGGAATGCTCTTCTGTACAGCAGTCTAGGACACAAGATAAATCTCCGATTAGCACTGACAAATGCTAGCACACTACTTGGGTTTAGCCACTCAATCATTTGTAGTAATAAAATAAAGGGACCAAGGCTTTTTTTTTAATTAAGCAAATGTATTTCAGTATGACTTTTGAGCCAAACCCAATTATTATTCTTAATGTTGTAGCATTGTCTAAAGTTTCCTAGGTAATATCTAAGCAAATGATCCCCAGCTTGAAAAGCACACTTGTTCTCTTGCACTGTATCTGCAGCAGAAGTGCAGCAAGCCAAGCTTGTTTTCATGTCACACAGATACGATCTGAACAGCAAGTATATGAAGTGAGGATCCAGCCTTTGTGAGCAGGATACTGTCAAACTAGCCTAAGTGTCTTACCTTAACCATAGAGAGATCCTGTTTCCTGCACCGAACAACTAATTTGGACTCAAGCAGCTGGTAGAATCCCTGCACAAGATAACCATTACAGTATCAGAAAGTTAACATTTTAATTGTCTTAGAATTATTCAAACCCAAGAAAGAAATGAAACTGATCAATTTGAAATCCAAAAGCTGATAACATTAGCTTCTTTGCTTGCAAGTTCACTTCATGCAGACATTCTGAGAAGACAGCACCAATACTGGGAAAGAGAGATTCTTTCAACAACCATGGATTATGTGTTTCTTTGTTGGCTTCAAGTTTGGAACTCAAGTGCAACTAAACATATGTATCACAGGATTGAGCTGCCCAGATAATGTACATAAGGATCATGGCTCTTGGAGAAGCCATGTAGTAGTTTCAAATGCCTGTTCTAAGAACTCCTGCTTTGCAACTCCTGTAGTATTACGTGAGTACAGAAGAGGTTTAGTTCCAGCTAGAAGAAACCTGCAATGACCACCTAGTTCAACTGTGACTACTTGTGACTACAGATCCCTCACTGGATCAAATATAATCAGCTAAGACAGATGTGGCCAACTTGCAAGAGTGACACAGGTTTGTTTCATGTACAGGAATACCAGACCTAAGTGTGACAAAGAAACAACTGAACTGGAAGCACAAGATAGTAGGAAACACTGTTAAGAAATGACATCAAACTGCAGACAGGAGAGCTCCCAGCTGGATTTTGAGTTTATAGCAACAGGACCGGTTCATACCAGAGGGTGGCACCAGTGGCCACACAATCGACCCTGGCAAATGCTCACGGGATTTTTAGCAGTTAATTTCTCGGGCTCGAGGATAGTACTCTAGGTAAGCAAAGCTTTGATTTCTGTCTGTATGTCTGACACAGGTGCATGCCATTCCACAGGAAATGTGTCAAAGACAGGACTTATAAATTGCAAATGCCAAAAAGATTTTAAAAGTGGCTAAATATTGACTTCTAGGTTTGGAGAAACAGCTTTTGCCAAAGTGCATTTGATTCAGCTACTTACTACAGAAGCTTAAAGTGTGCATCCTAAACCTGCATGTTATAATGTATGTGTGCACATCTACAATTATTCTTATAATGGAACTGCTGCTTGGTATAGCAGGTTTTACAACTCAAAACAAGCTGCAACCTTATCTGTTCAGAATCCAAGATTCAAAGATATAGAAATGATGTTTAAAACTCAAAGATCACCCAGCAACATTTGATCTAGATTCCACCACAACAGTTAACTCCCAGTATGTTATTTCTGAAGACAGATACCTATGAGGATGCTATCATCTATTTTTTACAATTTAAATATTTACCTGTAGAACTAGTCCGTCCAGCAGTGTCTGGTACCTGGCATTATCCTTTACCACCTTGGCAAGTCTCAGCTTGGCCTCATTCAGCAAATCCTACATTCAAAGAAATCAGATCAGCAGATCCCATCTGTTTGGCATTTGGTTTCATGCCTACCAACTTTCTGTACTCCTATTATAGCTATCACACCCTGCCAACACGTAAATGTACACTCCAGCTGGTGTTCATCCAAGCTAGACCTTCATCTCTGTGCATGGCACAATATCCTTTCCAAACAGTTCCCTTCTCCCTGCCCTGATCCAAACCCATTATAACCTGACAATAACTCCTTTTTCATTAAAAAGGGAGAACTTGATAGTAAAAGGATAATATTAATTCAGACAAACTAAATATGTTGCAAATCATTGCCTAACATAAACTAATAAAATTATCCAAATAACATTCTTTCTGCTTTGTGGTCAAGCAAAGAAATCTAATCTATCTTTTTATCAGACAATATTCAGGTTAGATTTTTTTTAATTGTAAGTAAATGCAAGTTAAAATCTAAAAGCAAGAGCTTATTTTTAATTTGCAGTAGCTGGTTTTGATTATTTTTATTCAGCAAATCAGTATCAGATGGGATTGAATTTTTAAGAAATTTGAGTCAACTCAAACAGAACTCCTTGAAGTAAACCATCAGATAAAGAAATTGTATGATTTGGTATAAACCTTTCTTTACTGTCCTGCCTAAGCATTTCAAAGAAGAGTGCATGTTAGCACAATCAATGACAGGATACAAGCCTATCACAATTTAATGTCAAACCTAGAAACCTAGTTATACTGTCCATCCTAGAGTAAACAGCATTTCTAGAACTTCTCAACTCTCTTGTTCATGAAAGAGGCCCAAGATGTGATAAGGGAAAAAAGAGCAAGCAGCATGTGACTTTAAATGTTTTAAAATGAGGAAGAGTGTTATGCATTACTCAGAAGCATGAGGTTGAGTCAGCAGATAAATGAGGAAGACTCATCCGCAGAGACTATCACAATAGAATTAGCTCTTCAGCCACCCACCTTCCTCCCATCTGTGAATACAATCTAAAGTTTGAAACTAGGTTTAAAGAATCAATAAACTGGTGACTTTCTTCTGCTAACTCCCTCTTTCATAGTAGCATTAACTTTTAACAGTAGCTAATTTTTTATTTTTTACTTCTACAGGTCTCACAGCTTTTCCAATAGCTCAACAGCACCATCTAGCAGAGTATGGAACACTCAACTGTTACTGAGATGGGGTAAGAGATAATAGGAAAATTGCAAGCTGTATAATGAGCAGAATACACTACACCTGATGTAAGACAAACATAGTAAGCCTGAACTAAGACTACATGTAGTCTGCTACGATAAATGATACTCATCCTATACATCGACACCTATATAGATAGGTCACCTACTAGAGCAAGGAACAAACCTTTTCATGTACTAAGGGTCGCCAAAGGAGGCAGAAAAACCCAGTCAGTGGTGTTTTAAGCCTACTTGCTTAAGCCATGCCAGCTTTAATGCATAAATGTTGCTCCAGGCAAACAGAACTTCAAACTGTGCAAGAGAGTATTCCTACTCTTTAAAGAAATAAGCTATTGTTCAAACGATAGATACAACACTGCCTGCAATGTTCCTGGCAGAGAACTGTACTTCCCTAAAAGAGCAGACACTAGAAACTGTGAAAATAAGCTAAAGCAGATTAGCAAAGCTGGACT
>JANHGB010047457.1:4413-16462 GCA_026283785.1 Coracopsis vasa
CTGAACGCGACGCGCCATACGTTGGACCACGCTGGGCTTCTAACTTTGTTAAGCGACAATAGGAGTATGATACTAATAAAAAGGCATCAGTCTCTAATGTTCAGAATTAGGAGCTTAGGGTAATACTACTGGGCATTTGTCCTTTTCTCTGAGTCAGTATAAAGGACTTCTAAGAAACCTATGATCCTGTCTATGAAAGAGGGGCAAATAATACCTCTTTATTATGCATTTGTTATATATTTTATAGTTAGTCTTCATCCTGCAACTCTACTTACTGATCGTGATTGCTCCACAAGATGATGGATGTCCTACTACAGTCCTGCCCTTCAGCACGCTCACAGGATAATTCACTTTTGCCACTGTGTACTAGAAATGTGAAAGTACTGTCTCAATCCTCCTCTCACTTGAGGTCAGTTTACAGCATGAAGTTAGAATTAATTACATTATCTGCTTAAATTAAAGAAAAGATAGGACTCTCTCCCACTATCTGATGGGAATAGAAATGTAAAGTAAGCATATGGTGGAAGATTAAAAGGTAGCAGCATGAAATGATCTTAAGAAAATGGCTTTTATTCAGACTCTGTCTCTCCTTTAGAAGCTTGGTCATAAGGTGAGAAAAAAAAAAAATATGACATTTTACAGAGCAAATTCCTCAAATTATTTTAATATAGTTTAAAGTTTCACGTTATCTACAATAACAACAAAAGCCTCTGTCATTTGAATAGTGGTGTGCGAACCTGAGCAGTTATCATTTACCTATTAGCCTTACTGCTTACACAAGGAAGAGATAGCTCTAGGGTAGGCACATATAACTGTGAATGAAAGCCCAGCTCAGCAAGGCCAGACCAAGCAGGCTGCAAGTGTCTGGCAGGTTCCTCAGATTTAAACTAAACGTAAACTTAACACTGCAATACAGTCAAGCTATTCCTCAAACTTCCTGTGAGGTGAGAGACTTGGATCTGTAAGTTTTCTTTGGCCATCACCAATGCTTCAAGAGTTTCTTGAAGGGCTTCTTTATGGGAACATCTGGGTTGACTGTAGCAGTTTCATCATCAGCTCTCTAGTGATATTTGCAAAGCTGGTTGTGTCCACGGTTCCAGAATGAGTTATGTAACAGAGTGCTGAGCTTGTCCTTTGTCAAAGCCTCCCATGTGTGACTGATCCCCTTCTGCTAGCTCACACACCGGACCCCATTTCATGGCTTTTCCTCATCTTTCATGGTATAGTCACAACACAATATTCCTTTACTTGCATGGCAAAAATAACATCTGCAGGAGCTTTCCAACGTCCTGTGATTGAAAATAAGATACAGCAGGGATTCTGTGTGGGTCTAACATGCATGTGAGGATAGCACAAAAGAGTGCCTTCTCACAGCTTTCACAGCAGGTCATTTTGATTGACATATTTGTAGAGGCTACAGGGTGGATTGTAGATTCAGCTGGTATGTCAAACCAGATGGGAGAATTCCACTGAGTACACAATGAAATGAGGAGTGCAATTCTATGGCTTTCTTTGCTTTTAACAGATGGATGGGAAAAATACCTCTCCATAATCTCCCTTTTCTTTCTGAGGGCCATCTCTATTCCTCTCATCACTTTCCTCCCCCTTTCTCCTTACCCTGTATTTTCCTTCTCAATTTGGTTATCCCTTCAGCTTCTCCTATCTTCTGACTTTCCCATATAACCATCCTTTTTTCTGTCTTTCCCTCCTCTGGGTCTTCATTGCTCTTATTATTCTATAACCAGGTGTTCCCAGTACAGAAGGAGGAGACAGTACATGATAACACATGGACCTCCAGAAGGGGCTAGTGAATTTTTGTATCTCAGTATGGAATGAAAAACAAAGATCAGGTCAGTGAATGGGTGAACCTCGTGGCATTAGAGGTCTAGCAGAATTCCTTTGCTATTTTGCTATGGAGTCGATAAGCCTTTTTTACTTGTAATTTTATTCCTTTTATCTTTTCTTTTCATGATTCAGTTAAGGAATCCAAAGATGTTTTCCTAGCTCAAGAGAAGCTTTTGTAAGTGTCAGAGACAAAAGAAGTCCCCCACATGCTGGGCTGGTACAAGTAGTTACCCTCTATTATAGCTTTCCAAAGAGCAAAACCTAACATTAAGGTTATGTTTGGACTTTTATTATGATCTCCCATTTCAGTGCATGGTCTCAGCTTGTCGTGGTTTAAGACCAGCTGTAAATCAGAACCATGCAGCTCGCTTTCTCACTCCCCCCTCACCACTTTTCCTTCCCCCGCTCCCAGAGGGATGGGAAGGAGAATCAAAAGAATGTAACTCCCACAGGTTGAGATAAGAACAGTTTAGTAACTAAGGTATAACACAAATCACTGCTGCTACCACCGATGATAATAATAATGATAAAGGAAATAACAAGGGAAGAGAATACAACCGCCCACCACCCGCCGACCGATACCCAACCCGACCCCCAGCAGTGCACTAGCCCTTCCAGGTAACTGCCAGTTCACATCGTGGGCATGACGTGCTGTGGTATGGAATACCTCTTTGGCTAGTTTGGGTCACGTGTCCTGTCTTTGCTTCCTCCCAGCTTCCCCTCCTCCCTGGCAGAGCATGAGGCTCAGAAAGTCCTTGGTCAGACTAAACATTACTAAGCCACAACTGAAAACATCGGTGTTATCAGCACTGTTCCCAGGCCGAAAGTCCTGCACTGCACCAGCTACTAAAAAGGAGAAAAATGACTGCTACTGCTGAACCCAGGATAGTCATTTAAAAAGTTAGTAATTTTCTTGTCACTGATCATGCACTCATGAACTCCAATTTACAGAAATCTGCAAGAATAAGATCAGTCAAATTATCTCCTCTAGACCAGACATTATGAAACATAAAATAGTCTAAATGGTGCAAAACAGTATGAGCATCTTTATAATACCCTGAGTATTATGGGGGAAAGGATACATAAAACATTGGATGTAATAACAAAAATAGTAAAGAATACCTTCAAGGCAGCTTTTACCTATAAAGACATGATATTACCTCCCATAACAGGCAGAAGAGCAAGCCATGACTGTCTAATTATTTTCATATGCAACTTTGAGATGCTCAAGTCTAATTCCAGCGTTCTTCACATCTCCTTTAGTATATTCAGAAGAGCAGTTCAACAGCCTGAGATAAATATGGCAGAACTTTTTAGTTCTGAAAGTCCACCTTAAGTCTCAATTTCTTTACGGAGAGCAGTGAAGCTATTGATGTGTTTCTCATTAGCTGGGGGGAGAAGTAAAAGGGGGAGAAAGGAAGAGGGAAGAAGGGAAGAAAGTGCAAAAAAATTTCCCATCAGTGCACACAAAAGAAAGAAGAGTGGAAGCATTTGTCCATGACAAAGTTCAGATCATCAAATAAAACCATCCCCTTTCTTCACCATTCAGAGCATTATATTCATCATATTCCCCAATCTTCACATCAGTATGCACCACTCAATGCAGATTCACCACCATTCATCCTCTGCAGGGCAGCAAGCAAAAGAGTCTGTGGCAAGAGTAACATATACCAACCATATCTACAAACCATAACATACCTGTGCATCACCTTCCAGCTGTAATAATAACTTAACTTGCTCATTCAAGAATTATCATTGCAATATAGGTCTTATAATTTGAAGAAATAAGCCAAGAGTCACTCAGTTCTTCATTAAAAGGGTGGCACCTGATGTATAAACTCCAGTTCTGTACTTCCATAATTACCACTATGGGTTTATGAACAATTCTTAGTCTACTGTTCCCAGATTAAGAAGTCAAAAGTACATAATGAGTTTAAATCTAAGACTGCTGGTAACTCCAGTACATTAAACACTTTGAACTAAGGAGAATGCTGATGATTAGGATTTGTAGGATAGCGCATCCTTTCTTTTTCTTTACTGTACTATGACATCTATGCCCATTATATCACATATTGGTAGGCTTTAAAAAAGAAATAAATTTCCAAATTACTGATATTAAGCCAGTTGCTCTCCAATTTTATTTAACTTGCTTCCTGTCCCATCAGTAAATTCAACAGAAGATTTTATATATTAAAATTAGAGTTGTGTTGAAAACAAAGTTACAGCCTTCTTCCCTGGATGTGTTTACACGCATTGTTATAGTTTAATCTGCTTCCTAATTTCTAAAGCAATGCATTTTTCCTCTTCTGCCATTTATTTTGAAAGCATCACATCCACAAATGCTGATTACATTTCTGCTAGATTTTAGCCATCTCTGCTAACACAGTTATGAGTCATATGCAATAGGAAAAAAAAATAATAGTCATTATCACAAAACAACAATAACAGGCCAAAAGTTGCAAGTTTCATTTTTGCCTAGAGTTTATGATTTATGAAAACTAATGCTTACTGAAAGCTGATTATGTATTTCATTCTGTGTGAAGCCTGAGGGGTTAAGGCTTTGAGGTGCAGAACACTAAAATCCTTCAAATTCCAACCAATTTAATGACTCTTCAATTAACTTTGCAGATTCAATCACTGAGTCAGCATAATCCTCTGTCTTGCTAAAAAACCATCAGATGGTCATCACAGTTTATTAAGAAAAGACAGCACAGCACCCCCAGAAAATGCCATTTTGTTTGAACCTCTAATCTCTCAATTCTGAAAGTATTGCTCACATCCTTTCCTAGTGGTTAGCTTTGAGTTTAGGCAAAGGCAGTGTTTTCAAAAGACAACCTTGAAATTGTGTGTGCTGTAGCTATTACTGATGTAGGAAGAGTTGGGGTGCAAGCAAAGAGCTGCTGAAAAGCAAGGAGCATAGGAATTAAGGGGAAAAGAAAAAAGAAACAAACAAAAAAAACCCCACACAACAAACCACACTTCACCTTCCTTTATCTTTTTTCTGTCAATAGTTTCCTCAATAGTGTTTTTGGTTGAATTATCAGTGAGCCAAGTAATTACCAGATTAAACTGGAACATTGTTGGTTATTCTGTCAAGGCCGTAACCGAGGAAGCACTTTGCTTAAAAGCATCCAGCATAATGGTCTTATTGTTATGAGTGATTGAACTCACAGGTCCTACAAGCCCTGCTGGGCAGCAGTCAAAATCAGATTGGAGGCTGTCCACTACACGCATTTGGTGCAGGTTGTACAAAGCAAAGGGCTGCAGGATCTGCAGCATATTGACTGTACAATCACAAACAGGGTGGATATGGTACCTCAACAGAGAGCACTGGGAAGAAAGACAGCATTTCTATGAAAAAGGCAGTTAAGCAACTTGAAATCACTAACAAAAAGGTCATTCCTCCCACCTCAGGTCCATTCCTTGGCACTTTCTGACCTTATTCAGCTCATCGTAGTGAGACAGAAGATAAAAAGGTAGCTTCCTGCTTGTACAGCTAGTGCCCACAAACAGAGAGAATGAAGGTGACATTCATAAGCAGTTGGCCAAACCCAAATCCTGACACCTCACCCTTGGCCTGAAGGGGTGGCTTGGGGTTGGGTATTTTTTTGTTCTTCAAAATAAAAATATGTGTGCTGATTAAATTCCTATGCATCTACCAGATCCTTAAGAAATGAGTAATAGCAACTGTGACTGGCAACTCCACAAAAGCTCCATTTATTTCTCAGTAATTTATTCTAATATATGCTTCCCCCTCCCCCACCCTAGTATTTCACTGAACAGGAGAAAGTGCTTTTGGAAAATGCCTATCCTAAAGGAAAAAATTAATAACCTTAAAAAATGTTCCTTTGCTAATACTCTGGAAAAAAAAATAAAAATGACAGGCTATAATCCCAATATAAAGAATCTAAATTGGAGTTACACAAAACCTTCAGGTTATTTAGTGATATGGGTATTTACTTATTTTCAAACTGCAGAAAGAATCAGAACATGCAAAATTATCCATATAAAGTTAATTATATCACATAATTAAATTATTAAACACATTAATTGTGTCACAAAATTAATTACCACATTACAGTCAGTTGTGCATCAGCTATGGTTGGAGACAACAGAAAAAGGTAAAGATTCAGTTTTCAAGTCCTACACACTCCCCTTTAAACTAGTTGAATTCATCATCTGTTTCTAATTAAATATAGTAGACGTAAACCAAGTAAACTATAAAATAAAAGAGCTTTATTTCCAGTGCTTCTTGCTTTATGGTGTTCAGTTAAAATGGGTTTTTTTTAATTATTCCACTGTATCCCATTTGTACACAGTCCATTCATATGGTCCTTTTCGATTTCATTTTTATTCTAAGAAAATTCTAACCATTACTATGCACTCAAATTCCCCTCTTTTCACATTTTTATGGAAAAAAAAAATCTATTTTCTCCAGTTATACTACTAGATGGTTCAATTTTAGGGACATTTTGGAGAATACATTAGAGTTCTTAGTAAATATAAGCATTGCAGAAGAGAATAATAATCCTCTATTGCTGTCAAAAGAAATCTTACGCTATTAAAATCAATGGATGTTCTATTTTATAGATCATATACTACCTGAAATATATTCAGATCTATTCAGATGGGTTTGTAGGTGATACTAATTCCACCAGTTCTTGGACTGAAAAGAATTCTCAGTGTCTTTGAAAAAAAAAAATGAAACCAAAACCCCACAAGACCAATGACAGTGCTTTAGCTTCCCTACAGAAATCTCCAGGGCTGCTCTGCCATTACATGCCTGGTTTGTACATGAATATCAAAGTCTCAAGGAATTACACAAATTTGAACTATTAAAACATCGTCCCACAAGTTGTGACATTTCATTTAAAAAAAAAAGAAAAAATCACCTGGAGGAGAGAAAGGTCCTTCAAAGTTTGAGGTACTCAAAGACCCACTAAACTCTATTATTAAACAGCAGATGAAGCACTGGGGATTTTTTGTTTGTTTGTTTTCTGAAGGAAAGTTTACATTGTGAGAGATTTCTAACAGAATCTTAAATGTATCTCTACAGGTGTGTATATATATAAGTAGTCTTTAGTTAAAAGAAGAAATGTCAAAGATAAAACAATTTTATTTGCTTGGTTTCAGTGACATGCAAACACCACATATAACCTATCAGCTAACTAAAAGTCAATCAGTCCTCAGAGCAAGACAAGGTCAAACTTGTTTCATTGTTTGGTTTTGTTTTTGTCTTGTTTAGGTTTTGGTTGGTTTTCTTTTTTGATTGTGCTTAGGATTTCTATGTTGCTTTTGTTTGCTTATTTTTAGTTCATTCAGTGTTGCACAGCACCACTTGCAAGAGCTCTTGACTAATTAACCTAATACCTGAGAGACAAAAAGATAATATATATACTGTCCATCACAATGCCTCCAATGTTGTTATTTTATTCCCACTTTGACACTATATGCTGAATAGTATATTGCTAGACTAATGCAATTTTATTAAAAACAAATGCAGTTGTGTGACTGCAAAGTCATGTCACTAATATTAAAACTACAAAAATGTAGCACAGTTTTGCTCTGATTTCTTAATTCTAGAATTGAAATATAATCCTCTTTCAGAATAACTACCTTCATTAAACCCTGGTATTATAACAAAGTACAATACCTTCACATTTTTTTATATCAATTGGAAAATATTTTTATTATTTTACTCTCAAATGTGCTCTTGTGTCAGGGCAGGATGTTGACAGGAGGAAGAAGGGCCTTTTTGCAGTAGGTATCGCCTGCAGCTTTAGAGGTGATCATCCTGGAAATTCGGGTAGATCCAAACAGCCTGTGAGAGCAGCCTTTGTAACAGGTAGGGTTTGGTGGTTGCTAACTAATGAGTCAAAGACATCACTTCACAGTACACACTGTAAAGTAAAGCACAGACCTTCATTGGCCTTGGGAGCACGTGGGGTTTCAAACCTCCATATATGTGTCCAAAGCACAGTAAATTTCAGGGGGTTTTATATCTTACATTTCCATCTTGATATAATTTTATCTAAAGCATCCACACATGCAATTTGGTAAGTTACATAAATGTAGTTCTCTTATCCTACTGCACACTTGGGTTAGGGCTACAATGACAGTCTATCGGTTAGTATTAATCAGGATTCTTACACGTGTTTACCTTTTAGCTTTAGTATTATTGATCAGCTGCTAATACCTGCGAACTATGTGCTTAGTTCTTCCTTCAAATTATTATCATATCTCACCATTAGGGATGTGCCTGCTTAGACATTTATAAAGCAATATACAGAAGCAGATGTGAGCCATTTACAGGCCCAATTTCTAAGGTGTTTCTTATCGTGCCTCATCAGAAGGGCAGTTCCCCATCCACAGAGGCACCACCTGCTAAGCAAGCAGTTGTGCCAAGTCATACGTATGCTAAAAAATAAAGTTATTTCAATTAAGGTCTAATGGCTTGGTCTCGCTAATAGCAAGCAAGCCTAAAAAGACCCAGTTTGCTGCTTGCCCATCGAGTCATTCAAAAGCTTCTGACATCGAGGAGCCAGGTCCACCCTGGAAAGCTTTACCAGGTAGAGACCCTCAGTGCAGCCAAAGCTTCCTCAGAAGCAGTTTAAAATCTCAAGGTTACAATTTCAAACATGACTTAGTTTTTATATAAAGAAACTTTTCCATAAAGGAGTTGAGATTTTGAACTTGCAAAATGGAAGCACTTAATTTTTTTGTTTGTTTGGCTTCCACTTAAACACAAATTTTTATGAAATGAGAGGAAAAAATTAAGATCTGAGTAACAGGCAAGAGTCAGAAATACAAGATCCAAGAAGATAGCCCATATAGAACACTGCTATAAGAGTCTGCAAACAACAGTAAGAAGAAGAAGAACCAGCAATTGGTAGCATTAATAAGTGTCAATAGTCTTATTATGAGGACCTAACAGCTACAAAAGCTCCTATTTTATGTTTGGGGGAGTACAAAATAAGACTAACCACCCTGGAAGACTGATGCAATCTTTTCGCTCTCCTATCACGGCTTAGAAAGCTCTTAATTAAAACAAAATCTTTACAGTACAAATTAAGAGAGTCGTCTGAAGATACAGACTTTATTTTCAACAATTCCTGCAAGTCTGGAGGGACTCCAAAAGCTAGGACTATATTTAAAACCAGTAAGTGAGATGACTTGGGCAACCTCTGCCCCATCAGTCTCAGTTCCAAATGAAGGAACAAAACTCTGCCATTCGGTGCTATTAATAAAGCTTTTAGTAAGATTGTATAAAATAAGACAGGCATGTTAAGGGCAGCTAGACTTTGTCTGATGACAAGTATGTTCTTGTTCTTGCTAGTCTTGTAGTTAAACTATAACCCAGAATAGAATAGGTAACTGAAACAATTTGTTTAAAATCAGGGACCCTTCTCCCTCAAGAAGATGAATGTCTGACAGGAACCTGTTTCAACTAGTCTTTAAAAGATTTGAGGTTGCTAGCTGGAGAAACTGTGCCAAGGGTGAAAAGTGCATGGTGAGGAGGACTTCTTACTTCATCCAGAAGACCCAGGCCCAAGACCACCAGATGGCAGTGCGCAGGCATATAGGAGACGGGAATGGTATTAATGAGTTCTTGGAACTAATTGTAATAATCTCCTCCTATGCTTGTGAAATCTGATGAATATGTATGTTTGTGTGTAATAAATATCCAGCTTGTTGAGCTCTCGGTGTGTGAGTTAGGAGGAGCGATCCCACTCGCACCCAGAGCTGCAATAAACATACCTGCTTTATAACGCTTTGTGAGTTGTGAAGTTCTATTCTGTAAATCAACAACCCTTAATTTTCAATCTGCATTTCAGAAACTTGTCCATGGTACTATTCCTCCCTCTACCCCCTCTGCCAGGTCTCACACTCCTGGATATTGCTTCAGCAGCAAACTGGAATGAGCATTGTTTCTTTGTCAGTTAACTGACGATATGTCTGCAGTCGTTCCAGCCTGTCATATTTGCTGCTTTTCCTTTTTTCATTTGTTCATGGCACGGTTGCCCAGGAATACCTAACTCAAACAAAAGCACAGGCAGTGGTTTGTTGGCATCTGGTTTTCATGTAAGTGCAGGAGGGTTTTCTATTATTATCTTGTTAAAAGTACCCAGCAGATCCACTGCTTTTTCTGTTGCTGCTTCCAGGTTTTCGCAGTCATCTTCATTGTAAACCTTCTGAAGACAGTGCCTTAATTCAGACATAATTTTGAATAGAATTTGTTGATTGCTGGAAAGGTGAAAGAATAAGAAGTGGGGGATGTGGAAATCAGAGTCAAACTAAAAGCCAGTGCTTGAGAAAAAGATGCATGAAATTCAGCCAGTCGCCACTTGATGGCTCTAAGTAGAAATTACATTCTGTCAACGCACCTGTAGTAACCCGAAACTCTAGTACCTCTTGGGTTTCTGCAATTGCTGCGGTATTTTGATACACTATCAACACAAATTCCTTCTTAGAAGTCTGACTTCCTTTGGTTTTATTACGTTACACTGAGGTATAGTAAAAAACTAAAAAAGAAGAAAAATCTTATCTATTGCCCAGTCTTGTTTTTCAGTTAAAAGCTTTCTGCCTGATCTTAAAGTGTCATCGCTAGTGACTAGTTATCACTGAACCAAGAAGTACATTAGCAGTGTGACACATGATTTATTTTTAACAAAGACTCAATGCAAGCATTGCAATTAGGGAATGCATCATATGGCAGGATTTTATACAGGTAGGCAGTGTTCCAGCCAATCTGTATTGGCTTTGGAAATAGCATTTGAAACTTTCATAATATAATTAACTATTTCCTCCTTTGGAATTACACAGAAAATCCTAGTTTATCCCAGAGAGTCTGTCTAGCCAGAGTGGTAATATGACAGAAAGCCAGGGAGAAAACTGCCAATATTGTACTGAGCTAGTCCTGCAGAGATGAGGACTCTAACCTTCCTTGTCGTCAAGATGCACACAGGTGGAAACAAGCTTCACCTCTCATCAGCTGGGATTTTCTGAGGCTCAGAGCTTATTAAATCTGGAGACCTGCTGAGAAGGGAATCCAGAGTTCATGCTGGGGCAAAAAAGTGGAAAAGGGCTCTTGAGGGAAAGAAAGCCAAGCTCTGGCAACACTGGTAACACAACCTCAGACTCTGCCACACTCTTCCAGGGACAGTGCTGTGGACTGCAGGAGTCTCTGCTGTAGACAGTATTCCTTCAATAAAAGGGGAGCTACATTCCAAGCAGCAAAAGTATTTCCTCCCAGATCTACTGGTTAGTCTTATTAATCCAATGCTATGCCTTTCTGTCTGATGCATAGGATGTAATTAACTGCTGCTTAATTAAGTGAGCAGATGTGAGTAATCATTTCATACTTGTGAAGCAAAGAATGCATTACAACATCCTGTGGGATTCCTGAGTAGGAAGTGATGTGATATAGAGGCTCACACATTTTCTATTCTGCAGGAAGTGCTTTGAAATACAGGGATATGGAATGGCTGATTTATTTGCCACCTGAAATACTGATTTTGATCACAACTATTTGCTACACACGCTCAGGTTTACAGGTGAAAAACAATAATTAAAATTTTTTTTCACATTGCTGAAATGATTTACATGAATTTCAAGCATTTAAAGAAGTTTTCAATGTTTGAAAAATGATCTTGTTCAGCATCTTAGTCGATGACATGGACAGTGGGATTGAGTGCGCCCTCAGCAACTATGCCAACAACACTAAGTTATGTGATTCAGTTGATAAGCTGGAGGGAAGTAATGCCATCCAGAGGGACCTTGACACGCTTGTGAGGTGGGCCAATGCCAACCTCATGAAGTTCAACCAAGCCAAGTGCAAGGTCCTACACCTGGAGCACCTCCCATATGAAGACAGGCTGAGAAAGGTGGGGCTCTTCAGCCTGGAGAAGAGAAGGCTGCGTGGAGACCTCATAGCAGCCTTCCAGTATTTGAAGGGTGCCTACAAGGATGCTGGGAAGGACTTTTCATCAGGGACTGTAGTGATAGGACAAGAGGTAATGGGTTCAAACACGGAAAGTTTAGATTGGATATAAGGAAGAAGTTCTTTACTGTGAGGTTGGTGAGGCACTGGAATGGGTTGCCCAAGGAAGTTGTGAATGCTTCATCCCTGGTGGTGTTCAAGACCAGATTGGACAGAGCCTTGGGTGGCATGGTTTAGTGTGAGGTGTCCCTGCCCATGGCAGGG
>JANHGB010047459.1:0-24582 GCA_026283785.1 Coracopsis vasa
GCTGAGCGGAGGGCCGCGGCGGGAGGCGGAAGAGGCCGACGCCCAGCGGCGACTCTGCTAGCGGGGAGCCACCGCCCCAAGACAGCTGACGTGAGCCGAGGGTTCCTGCGCCCCGGGGACACGGCTCCCACCCTGCCACTCCGCAGGGGCCCGCGTCTGGGCAGGTATCGCTGGCTGTGGCAGCCCTGCCTTGAGAGGATGGGGATCCTCGTAGAGGGGGGGCCCCAGGGAGGGCCCGCCCTATGTGCTTCCCGTTGGTGCTGGGCATCTGAGCCCATGCCTGTCGCTGCTGGACGTGGGCAGGGTGGGTGGAACATCCCCTCTACGCTGTGGTTTTCCCTATTCATCTTATTATAAGATGAAGAAGGTCCGTATGAGCCATCAGTGTGCACTTGCAGCCCAGAAAGCCATCAGAAGGATGCAGGTCGAGGGAGGTGATTCTCTACTCCAGTCTTGTGAGACCCCACCAGCGCTACTGCATTCAGCTCTCTGGCCCTAAGCACAAGATGGGTGTTGAGCTGTTGGAGCGAGTCCAGAGGAGCCCATGAAGATGCTCAGAGGGCTGGAGCACCTCTCGTATGAAGATAGGCTGAGAGAGCTGAGCTTGTTCAGCCTGGAGAAGAGAGGCTCTGGTGAGACCTTAGAGCAGCTTCCAGGACCTAAAGGGGTCTACAAGAAATCTGGAGAGGGACTTTTCACAAGGGCGTGTAGGGACAGGACAGGGATGAATGGCTTTAAACTGACACAGGTATATATGACAGAGATAGTTAGATATTTGGAAGAAATTCTTCACTGTGAAGGTGGTGAGGCACTGTCACAGGTTGCCCAGAGAAGCTGCGACTTCTTCATCCCTGGCAGTGTTCAAGGGCAGGTTGGATGGAGCTTGGAGCAACCTGGTCTAGTGGAAGGTGTCCCTGCCCATGGCAGGAGGGTTGGAACTAGATGAGCTTTATGGTCCCTTTCAACCCAAACGGTTCTATGATTTTCCTTTCACACATTTTATAATGCAGGTGGATGGCGAAGTGTTTTGCTGGAGCGAAGCATAAAGGCAAGGCTGGGGCCTTGTAACTTCCTTGCTGTTAGCAGAACTCCACAGCCGTATCTGCAGGCGGGGATCCCCATTGTATCAGGCAAAGGGTCCTCTGCCACCAAAGAAGACCCGCTGCCCAGGGAATAGAAATCTTACATGTTACAGAATAGCTGGCCACTGTTACTCAGGACTTTACCTCCTTGATGTGCTTAGAGAAGGCACATCAAAATAAATACTCCTTTTCAGAAATTGTGGCATATCAAATTATTTGAATTGGTCCTGTGAAGGACTTTAGATGTATCCCTGTATCTCTAGGAAGTTACGTGGTTTCTGAATGAAGCCGAGGAAAGGTGAGCACTGCGTAGGTTGAAAGATGAAGTAGAAAGTGTAAAATACAACCTCTCATGCATATTATATACCCAAATGGCATCTTCTTAGAATCAGAAATCCTTTTTTAAGTTACTCCATGGGGAGCCAGAGGCTGCAGTTCTCTGGCCAGACACAATTTTCTGGACAGACCAATTTCTTGTTATTCAAAGTGAGCTGATTCACTTTGTCTGATATGTTTTTGAGTAGGTTTCTCTACTCCAAGGGTCAGGAATGCTTGACATCTGCAAAAGGGTAGTTTCAGAATCATTTGACGTGGTATGCGCATCTGAAGTGCTATGTCATTCATCTACTGATTTCATTTACCGTATGATATGGTAATTGGGATTAGGGACCAAAACAGGGAAGAGAGGAACTGCCAACAAAGGAGGGAGTAATACACAGCATAATAAAGAAAGAATCAGTAACAGCCAACTAGAGGAGGACAAATGGAAATGTGACAGATTCACAATCAGCCAGATCCCCAGTCCACTGGAATCACAGGGTTTGGGTTATGCCTAACACTGTTTCTTTTAGTACCCTGTGCATTGCTGTGGTCGGTGAACATAATGGTACTGGTATTTATGGAGAGATTGCTTAAGGATTTTGTGATACCAACAGGGAAAGAAAAAGAAAACAAACTAGGAAAAGAAGTGCAGGGGAAAGTAAGTGGTGTAATAAGTAAGAGCAACATCAGTAGAGGAAGAAATACATTCCCTCCTGGGCTTATCACTGAGCTTGAAGGGTTTGTTTTACTTTAAAAAGTATTCAGCCACAAAACATAGAACATGAAAACACAGAATTTCAAGCCCAGTGCATTCAGACTTCCAGCGCTTTCTCAGTATTCAGGATATAGTTTTGCTTCCAAATTCTCTCTGCTTGAGCAAAGGAGCAGCTTTACTTGTCAGTCAGGAAAGCAAGCCATGGAAATCAAGTGACAGCAAGGACACCGTGCTTAAAATAGAATGCCTTTTGCTCCAGAATCTTAAAATGCAACAAAAGACATTCATGAAGTAAGCCTGCCTTCACAATGCTCTATAAAAGGTAGCAATATTACACTCCCCTGCTCCCCCAGTGGACGTGGAGGAAGCTTGAAACTTTTTTTTTATAAAAGGAATACTTTTTAGAATTTCTGACCCTCAGTAAAGACCTCCATTCCTATCCCTATTTAAACATTCTTTAAAATATTTGCCTGTGTTTTTTTCTTCTTTCTCCCATTTCTATGTTTGTGAGATTATTTTCAGTGAGGGAAAAATGGACTCGCACTTGCCATGATCTTTCAATGCCTGTATCAAGCTCCATGTACAGCGATTTGAGAATGGATATGTATTTATACAACAGTAGCATTTAAATGCCAAATGCCCTTCCATGGGCAAGGAGAGCAAGCCAAGAGAAGACAAACTATTTTCCTCTGCATTCCTTAAAGCCCTTTTTTTTTTAATTAACTTTGATTCTTCTCTGTGTGTGTATATATGTTTGGGTCTCCCTTCTTATTCCAAATAATAACTTTCCTTGACCAGTGTAAGTCAAACTGAACACCAAGGCAGAGCTTTCAAAAATGCGAAATTCCTACCAGATATGTGACAGTGTGCAGAAAAGAAAAAGCTCATTGAAAGTGCTACTGAACTACAACCTCAGCACGTACTAGTTGATCGAGAATGTACGTAGCAAGCAGAAGATAGGAATAATGCAACTGGCTGAAGACTTAAACTGTTTTCACATATTACAAGACATCCGGGAACACAGCCATAAGCCATAAAAGCAGTACTAGTTTCACTTTGCCTGGAGCTTTTTTGTTTTACTGTTGCATTATCTCATATGACCAGGTTTCATGTGCTGTTCTCTCTTACTCCTAGGTCACTTTCAGGTCCACTGATTTCCTGGAAATTCAGTGTGACCTGACTTTGGAGACATTTCTTCTTGGGAGCATTGGGCTATATCTTCTACAGCATGATGTTCTGCTGCTTCTATTCTCTCTAGGGTGTTTTTGTTGTCTTTGGTATGTCTTTATTCTCCTAAGCTGGTATGAACTGCAGGTTTCATTAGAATTTTCTTAACTTTGTGATTTTGATCACTTTATTTCATGTATCAAGCACCACCCCTGGAGAATACCAATAGGCAAATCAATGTGACTCAAAACTTTATCTTTTGTTATTCTCTATTTAAGGTTCTACAGCCTGGTTTAGATCTACTAGAAATCCCCTTGATATCCCACTCCATCTATCATTCCCTTAAAGTAATTTTCAATTAATTTTTAATCCAGAGGCTTGGCTGGTAAGCATAGTTAGTGAGAATACGAATTTACAGCATACTAATGCCCACTGATCTCGATTCCACCCACAGCCCAATACCCAGTACTTCCTATTGGTGTGATGTACATCAAACCTGAGTTAGAGCCAGTGGCAAATGCTGGACAATGCAACTGGGGAGGAATTAAGGGCATCGGAATATAATGCTTACCATCCATACAGTGAAAAGCAGCTTAGTTCAGCTTGTCTTTTAACACTGCTGGCATCTGGTAGAAATTAGAGTAGCTAATTCCATCAGCAGACAGCCTTCAGAATCTGAGATTTATGCTGGCTTCCAGGTTGTTGCATATGGTATATTAAGACAGAGGAGGCAGATAAATACATAAGCTTGAAACTGTAAACATTGTGTACAAAGTACAGATGGCTATATGCATCATTTTTGGCTTACTGAAAAGCAAAAACTCACAATAACTATAACTTTTGGTGCTGACTATAATATATCTCAACAGATTGGTATTATTTTAAATGAGGCCATGTGCTTAAATGTTTAAACCTTCATGGCGTATATTTAAACTGACCCTTTCCCACAGCCTCCTGTGCTTCAAAACAGAGTCACAATTCACTTTTGAGATACAGGATAAAGAGAAATTATTAATCATTTATGAAATTTTCTTCATAGTAGACATGTTGCCTTCTTTCATGTGTAGGTGTGAATGCGTAGGAGAGAATTGATTTTGGCAGGAGCAGGGTGAAATGCAGGTTGGGGGAGGGTCCAGGATCACTGGAAATGGAGAACTGCTTCCTTGCACAGATGGCAGCACAGAAGCAATCACAAAGATAGAAAGGAGAGAAAGAAGAAGGATCTTAGGGCGAGTAAGATTTACAGAACACAGTGAGGAGAAGCATTCAGATCCCCCAAGTGAAAGAAGTGGCAGTTCAACTGCAGAAACACCACTTCAGCAGTGGCAGTTAGTAGTAACACATTATTTTATTGCGTAATTACTGACTGTTGGATGTTTGAAAATGCACTGACATCAAGTAACCATCTTGTAATGTACTGTTGGTCTAAGTAGACCTTTATCTTTATAAACCATAATTGGAGATCAATCATTAATCAGTAAGCACATAACCTACCCTATCCATACAACCGGAGTGAGAACTGGTAAATAAATGACAGGGCAACAGGGAATTGACAGTCCGGCCAAATCGTGTGTGACCTTGTATCTCACATGCTTCAGAGTTTGTTGGAGATTTACAATCATCCCCACCCCTGAAATACTTGGAGGTTAGTGACACTGGAGTTGGAAAAGTAATGTAGGCATTTTACCTTTCTGCCTTGCATGGTAAACTCGTTAGTGATAAGACCTGAGTCAAGTTTCTGCTGCAATACCTATGAAAACATCATGAATTGCTGAGGAAGGGGTGCAGATACAGACTGATGGGAAGCTGTCATGCTTGGCATTTATAATATTTAAAATATTGAAAATACATAGATACAAAATTATGTATCTATTGTGTTTATCTTTACTCACATTCTGTGTCACGTATGTTAAAGTGTAAGCCCATTGGATTAGGTGACAGGTGGTACATTTTTCCACTCAGTGTGGTGGGCTTGAGTTCCTGCTTTACAGTATGTGGAAATTAACAGGAAATATGGTAACATGAGCCAGAAAAAAAGCCCAAAAAGATGCTAAACAAGAACTTGATAGATCTTAAACACTTCATATTTATTGTACATTAAATAAAACAATTTCAGTTCAGTTGAGAGACTGGTGGGTTGGATTTAGGAAACCAAAACTTCTAAAGGAAGATATATTCAGCATAAATGATCATTAAGTACATATGCATTAAGTATGTTATAGTAAAACCGTATTCTGTTAAACAATTCTCAGGTGAATAAGATACATTATCAAAGAGGTATGTTTTCCAAGGGTCTTATTGCACAGCTACTGGCTAATCCATGTACTTTCAGTCTGAGAAAGATATGCTTTGTACCACCAAGTACAAACTCTGACTGCCTCCTCAGGTTTATTACACAGCTTCTCCTCTTTCTTCGTTAAAAACCAGAACACAGTATCAAACAGAAAATAAAGCTGAACATTACAAAACTTTTGTTGTCTTCAGTTCATTTCAATTCAACCCAAAGCAATCCATGCGTATTCTTTCTTTTCAGTAAGAGCAGGTAGGGAAAATGAAAACAACAAATAAGAAACAAAACAAAAAAGAAAAACGAAAAAAAAAAGAAAGAAAAAAAAGAAATTCCCCAACCACACATTTGTTCTGTCATTGCAAGAACTAAAATGCTGTAATTCTGCTACCAATTTCCAGATTTCCAGTGCAGTGCGGGGAAACACTGTGGACGGACTCTCACTTCCCCTCAGTTTTGTCTGCCTGTACTTCACGCATGTATGAATTAATGATATGGGGAGGCACGCCATCCATCAGTAGTCTGAAGAACGAAAGCCCACCTACAAACAAGGAGTAAGACACACTTCAGGTTGAAGCTCCCTGGAGCGACACTTTGTACCTTTATTTTTTGGTGTAAGCAACAAAGATTTAGTCGGTCCCTATTGCATACTTCATTGTGTGATGTGATAAAATTAATCCCTGTTCAAAAGTTCAGCACAAGAATTAACCCTTATTTAATCCCTGTACTATACAGAACTTTCCTGTCTTCTTGCACATGATGAATTTCATTTCTAGGATGTCATATATTCAGTCATTTATCTCTCCCCCATGCAACAGTCTGTGATAAGCTTCACCTCAGATAACCCTCCTGGACTTCCATCAGGCTGGGTGGGATATAGTGAGAGATGGAAGTCAGCCCAGGAGGAACAATATAGAAAAACACCTGACTATGATGAGTTGTGGAAAACATGCAGACATTCAAATTATTTTAGTGTTGGGTATTATAATGGTTTATAAGTATTTAGCAAAATATTTACCATGTTGCTTGAAAATAACAGGTGGGATGACATATGTGAAAGAATTATATGAAATAAAGGCAAGATTTTGGATATTGGTACCTTTGGACTCCAGAGAGAGGTGATGCAAGTTGAAACTTTCATCTGCTGGGGAATTCTGAAGAAAGATTTTGGATTCATTTTTGAATAAAAAATAGCCCTCATGTCATCACCTTGGATCCAGGTGCTTACTCCCTGAAAGCAATTTCTTCCTGACTTTTTGCAGGGCTTGAAGCTATTGGTATGTGATCTCAAATCTGTGGGAAGTCCTGCGCTGATCCGTAGAGGAGACTGACTTACTCCATGCTTGTGGCCGCTATCTTCCTTAGTGGGAGGAGTGAGTGTCCTGGCTCACAAGCCCTGATGACAGATAGGGACATTTTGTACTCAGTGTTTCCTCCAGCCCTGCCAAAACTTCTTTTCCTTTCTATGTGAAACTAAACTTCTTTTTCCTCTCACTTTTCAGTTCAGTGGTGGTTGGAGCCAATATTCACTGAACAAGTACCAGGAGTACTGTTCCCAGCTTTTTAGGTCTATGTACTTTATGGCTGTGGCTCAGCCACAATGGATAAAAACCTGAACGAAACCTATTTTAAATTACTGCTATAATAGAAACCTGGGCTTATAAGAAAGCCATTGGAATGCTCAATATTTTCTTTGGTGTTCTGGAAAAAAGGACAAGGCAAAAGATTTTTGAAGAGCATTTAATATTTTTGTCCAAGGCAAAATATTTCTTTCAATGCCCAGAAAAAAACATGTATGTAGTGTCTAATAGACCAGGTAGGGCACCCCGGATCCCAGTGACATAGAAGCATTAATTTAGTGAAAATAATCCAAATTAGGAGTGAAGTTTCATGCAATTGAAAAATTTCACTGAAATAAAATGTCATTTGGAAGGAACAGTGGGAAAAAGATAAATATTTTGCTAAAAAACATTAGATTCTACCCTATCTCAAGGCGAAGGATGGCATTTGTTGTAAGAGAGCTCCGTACCATTACTGTTCCTCTTACAAATCTGCACGAATATTCTGTTCCGCAAATTGCAAAACCACCTGCTAATAACTGCACTTACCTTCTGAGCCTTTTCTGGAACACACCAAAAGCTTTAAAGCAAAAATACATTGGAAGGATGAAGATATCACTGTCTCTGAATGCTCCAGCTCAATGCAACTGAGCTGATACTTACATACAGTGTTTATCCTGAGTACAGATTTTAGGAATTTATAACCTTTATTAACACAAGGATTATCCAATTAAAGTGCTATTAGTTACTACTGATTATGAGACTGTGCTATCTCATTTAACACCATCACTGTTGCAGAACTGTTCACTCCCGACCATACGTAGATGCACAATACAGACAAAATAAAAATAAAAGCATGCTTTTTGGCATTCTTTTCAACTCATGTAGTGCAATTGTGATGAGAATCATTCATTTTTAAATGAAATTAACTGTGGAATAAATATTTCAGTTATGTAGAGGTATATTCCTATATGAGAATAACTGTAAATGAAAAATGCTGTTTTATTACTTGCATTTTATTCATGCTAATTAATCATGCTAACTCATGCACTGCTAAATTCCGTAGAAATGTGTACTATTAGAAGGTAGTGGGATGTACTAATTAGGAATTACCATAGCAAGCAATTTTCATAAAAATCTGGATTTCTGTGCATTAAAACCGTCATGCTACTCATTACGAAAAAAATTTTCATTAAGTGAAATAATGAAAATCATGCCATACTAGGCAGACATTGTATGACACATAGTCATAAGCTTCATATGCAAGAACCATATGAAAGCTTACCTTAGATGCCAATATACATTCAAAAATCCTTACTGTGTAACTACGGGAAAGAGAGAAAGAGAAGTAACAATTTAATCGCAAACACAAAAGTAGAGAGAAAATGTTGAGTGAAATTATGCTTACGATTATGTCAAGATGGTGTTTTAATCCTTAGTCATGTAAAGTATGTAGGAATAGAAACACATGAAGAGTAAAAGGTAGGGAACCAGTTCCACTTCAAAATAATCATTAATATGTAAAGACTATATTAATATCTACAAGTAACTATGAATCTTGTAATTAGTCTAAAGTACAGATTGGAACCAAATTATGCAACTAACATTTAAGATAAATGTTTCCAAACGTAGCTTCAAAGAAGCTAACACATATATATATATAGTATTTTCCACCAGGGAAAAAAAAAAGGCACACACATAACACTGAAGCATATATATATATGTTAAAACTCCATAAGGCAAAATAATCAAGTACAGACTAATTACATACCTGTGTACTATAGTATGTACTTTGCCATATATCCACATATACATTACTTAAAGCATGCTTTTTACTCTATAGGAGCCCTTACCTTTAATTAAATATTTTGACTCTATAAAACACCCATAAATATATACATTTATATTTGTGTGTGTATGTAAAAGCACTCAACTTTGTAGCTATTGTAGCCTTTTAAGAAAAAAAAACCCTTAATACTTCAGAAACTACAGGTAGTCTGACTTCTTAACATGTTTTTGTTTGAAATAGCAAATTTGGAAGCATAATATACTGCAGACTAGCTCCTGGGCACTTCCGTCATTTTAAAATTGCACTGCCAATATTCTAGATTTGGGCAAGGTTACAAGCAAACACCCTTCTATAGAAAGAGCCAAATCCTCTGAACACTACAGAACCTGAATTTAAAATAAGTTCTAGAGGAAATTAAGTAAAATTATATCTTTGTAACTATAAAGTTTTCACTGATTTCATTTGTATCAAGATTTCATCCTTAGATTCTGTAGGTTAAGCTTAGGCATGAGTTGTAATTCTGAGAATTAACTTGTAACCAAAGACTAATCTGTAATAAGGAATGCTTTTTAAAAACAAAATATTACTATGATACTTCTGCTCTTTCAATAATTCTACAAACTATCTGAGAGCTGTTTTTTTTGAAATACAAATTTCTATCTCCTGGAAAGATCTAAAGGTTTTGGTCAAAGGTCATCACAATAATGAAATAAATTGAGAGGTAATAGCTAGTTCTATGCCCAATGGCATAGCAGAACTATGTCTAAACTCTTTATAACTCTGATGTTAAAAACCCATATTCTTGATTAATTTGGCCTTCTTTGCTCATGTGACATACATTGTATGCCATGAGACGCTAGCTAGTTTAATCTAAAAAAGCAAATAAATACACACTTTGCATGCAGAAAATGAGTTTGCATGTGGAAAGAAAGGAAGGGAATGAAATGGAATACCCAGAGGAGTATGCTTATTATAAACCTGATTATTCCCCGCCAAGAAGAACGGTTCTCCTGGGTTAATTACTCCTTGATATATCACTGCAGAATTAGAATATTTACAGCGGTATTTATTCGCATTTGAAATTTTTCCCAGTTGATTTTTACACCTTTTTAAAACATATTTCTCATACAGCATATTTTCTATCATCAACCTATTAGAATAACCACCAACCTTCATTTCGCTCGTAAGATAAACATTCTTTAAACCCATTTGTTTCATGATAAAAGAAATATGGTGCTCTATCTGAACCTTTTCAGTGACCTCAGTGCAGCTGACAAGGAATCAGTTCCTTACTGCTTGCAATACGAGATTTACAGCCATATTTCACAATCCATCTCAACAAATTTAAAAGATATATACAATATTTTCTGTAGTAAGATGAATACGAAACATTTATAATGAGATTCTGTGTATGCGTCATCTACCAAGATATGTGAGGTAGAGTTATTATTTTCTGTAAGATCTATTACTTGACTTCTTACAGCATACTTATATTTACAATAAAAGCCATTTGTATATGCAATTGTATGGAGCAGCTTATAGAACTGCCACCTTTAAGTTCACTCAGCAAAACTTAAAACACAAAAACAAAGTACTGCCTGTCTGAAATAACATCAGTACAAGCAAAATCTTTTTTGAGGACAAAATGAAATTTTATAGTCTTTACTATTGTGCTCATAATTATCACTAAAACTTTTTCAGGAAGTAAGTATTAAATGTAATAACAACTAGGGTCTTTAATTTTACACCTAAAATAATGTAAGCAAATAGCTTAAAAAGTAGAAAATTGTAGCATACTGATAGTATTCATAGCCAGAGTATTCATAGCTACTTGGTTGTTTAAATACTATGCAAAATCAGAAATACTAGACTGTTCTGCGCGTAGTTCTATGACATTCCTAGGATTGAGCATATACATATATATATATATGTAAATTTTAGATCTCCAGTACCTCAGAAATAATAGAGGGGTAAAAGAAATTCTAGCCAACATAACTAAAAGTCACTTACTACAATATATACTGTTGCATGACATAAAGCTCTTTAGCATGGCTTACTATCCAAAGATCTGTAATAATAGGATGATTTAATATTCAGAGATCTGTATTAATAGCACTGTAGCTAGTATGTTCACCAGATAGGTAGCATAGCCTTGAGCCTGTTGTTCTTATTCAGTCAACATTCAACTGTATCTCAGAATTTTATGAATCCAGACCTTGATTGTTACTTGCTGGAATAAAGCTGAACCAGGTTAAAGTTATATATGTGCTATAAACACACACACAAACACACTGCAATCCGTTTCCAGTGAGTCAGAAATCCGTAAGTCTTTACTCTGTGTCAGTGTGATGAGCAGTCATCCGAGGAGCCCTCCTAAATGAACAAACAGGCTGACAAATTTAAGGAAATGATAATTCAACACTTAAGTGAATAGAATAGTGAAATAAGATGTAATTATGTTTTTATGCTCTGGCTGTTTAATACTCATTTGCATTTGTCTGTATCATATAGCAAACCCTGAGCCTACCCTGGTTTGCCAAGCTACAGCTGCTGTATTCACTTTAATACTATTCTCTTTGAATTCATCAGTTGAACTGCCAGTCATGTTAAGAGTGTCAGCAGTGAACCCTTACAACAGCTGTCCTGTGTCTAAGCCTTACAAATAACTAGTCTAAGCAGTCTTCAAAAAGGAGCCTAAAATAAGAGCTAAACATACCAGGATGGAGAGAGGAATCTCTGAAAGGGTGACCATGCACAGCCCAAACCATTGGGAGAGAACCACAGTACCAGGCTTGGTGGGATGGGGTAGGACTGCACCAGGTGATGGTAGGTAGAAAATCAGGTTCGTAAACCAACCATTAACTAGGGGAGGTGAGGTTTAGGTTAATGGAGCAGTCTAATACATAGCCTAGGTGGGATTCTAACAGCCTGCATTTTTCAGGACTTCTTCCAGATGGAATGCAAAACAAAAGCACTGCTCTGAGCAAAATGTCTATGACATAGTATTTGTTTTTTCCAGTTGATTTCTTAAAGTAAATATTATGTTCTTTGAGAAGAAAGAGGCTTTTTAAGTCTATAAATGTCTATGTTACAAGCAGTCAGTGAGTGTGAGAGGTTTTACTTGAAAGTGAGGAAGGATGAACTAAATCTTGTCAGAAGGAAATAATTCTTACAGCCTCATTCTCACTGTAGCAAAGATATGCTCAACTGCAAGCCCAAGGTGCCAGAGGAATTGGGATTGTAGGACATGATGCAACCAGCTGATAGGATGATTAATACAGCCTTCAGGACATAATGCAAAGCCCATGCATCAATCCAAGGTTTCCTGTGGGATGATCAGGGGTATACTTGAAACTCACTGAGGTTCTAGCATAAGTCAACAATATTAAGAACTAAGTCAGCCTCTCAGACTCACAGATCTGGAAGTAATCTGGAGATGTCATTTAGTGCATATCATAACCCTAACAAATTGTACTGCTGTCATTCTTTGAAACTGCTTTTAACGCCTTTTGGTACCAAAAGCTCTGCAGCAACCTCTGCAGGAAATCTGCTCTAGTGCTTCACTTTGCTGACTGTTGTCTACATGAAATGTTTGCTGATGTGTTGCCAGACATAACTTTTTTGTTTTAATCTTTAATGCAGCCATTATGGAAAGAATCAGCTGTGAACTGATTCTGGCAGCCTGTGAACACAGTGCATTATTTACTCTCTATTTCAAAACACTACTCAGAAAATTAGACCTATGAAAGTTAAATAAACATTTGTCAGCAAAAGTCATCGAGGGCATAATCTCAGTTGTACACTTTACTGAACAGAACTGTAGCTTTTTTTCCTATATATATTGATTCTGATTGACTAGAAAAGGATCTAAGCATTCCCAGCCTATTTCAGATACCAATCTTCCAAGATATGTGATATAACTTAAGAAATAAGATTCCCCACCAGCAGTGGTCAAAGGCAATAAAATCTCTCCACACTTTTCTCTTAAAACTCTAATATAGAGCAGCTTCCACTGCTGGTGAACAATTTATTGGAAATTGTTGCATATTGAAAGAGAGCCTGAATGATGGCATCGTGTTTGTATATTATGCTTCAAAACCAGTCCTGATATTCAGTGAAAAAAAGTTCCAATAGCAACAGAGCATCTGTATTTCACAACAGCTGGAAAAAGAATTACTGAAGAATAATATGTAATCCATGGCAACATTTGGAGCTTGTATTTCCTAAAATGGAGAGATATTAGTTAAATTATTTTTTATCTTAAAAATATTTCACATTACTCTTCACATTACATAAAAAAAATTCTTTGTAAAACAAAGGACAGAAATAAACAGCTTCTTGTATTTAAAATGTAGTATTTGGTTGTACTACAAGCGAAGTGCTGAAGATCAAAAGCTACAACTGAGCGTAAATGCGCATAAGAACTTTAGGGCATGGGGACTTAGGGAGTTAAATGAAATAGCAAACTAACTTGGCCTTTGAGTATAAAAAAAGATGAAGCAACCTTCTCACATGATGAGGTCTTCTGTTATGCTGTGAAATAGAAAGTTTGCTTGTGATTAAGGAAAACAATCACATTTCCAGGATGAGGATATCACCTTTTAAACACAGTATCTTAAAAAGAAATCATGAAAATTAGAAACATATTATGCATATTTTCATTTTACGTCAGTTTGAAGTTCAACTTCATAAACAAAACATTTATTGCAGTGGCTTTCTGCTAGCAGATTTGAGCTGTGGGACAAGATACATCAAAAAATACAGAAAATGGAAATTGAAATCCAAAATAAACAGTACACTCCATAAGGGTATTAACTATTATGGCTTTCATTATAGACATCATGGTGGCAATAGTATAATTAGGGCCATATTCAGCTAGCTTAAATTCCCAAGTTAGACCCTTCTTGTCAGCTGGCTTTAGGCAGTTTTCCTTACTTATAACTTTGTACTATTTCTTTTTACAGAAATACTTAGCTTATTCTGCAGTTGAAACTAAAGCCTTTGGTGAGAGTTAGTCCAGCTAAATACGACCCCATCTTTTCCTAGGAAGTAGAAATATATGGTCCTGAGATTAATCAGTAGTCCAATCCAAATCTTGTTGCCATTCATGATATCCCAGTCAATGCTAAACTATCTGGAACTCATAAAATTTATCTATTAATAAAAATAAAGATATGTCTTTGGTTGTAGAAGGCTAACTTATTTTGCAAAATCCATAGTTTTGAATACTTTGTTCTTAAAGCAAGTGCAGCAATTATAGCAACTAGCTTGTGTCCTTGAGAACAATAGTGGGTTTTACTACATGATTTTGCTAGCAAAGTTCCTTGGAAGCAAATGTTTGGTTCGTTCAATAAATAATTTTGAAGTAGAGAATGTCTGCCCTGAGCTAATCTTTCTTCCTTCTCTCCTTTTCCAGTTGCCATTTCCTTCAGAGATCTGTCTGTTATCCAAGATGATTTTCTTAATGTTTTCCTGAAGAACTCTATGACTGAGTCTTATTAGAGGTTCTCAGGTAAGTGGCATAGCTCTGAGAGTGACCATTTTGTCACTTGTGAAAAAGTCCTTGCAGTCACTGAAGATGTGAATTAGCATGGGGAGAAGGAGGGGAAATATCATATAGTATAAGCATGGCATGTTGGTCCTCCAAAAGAGAACAGAACAACCAATATAGTTTATTTTGTCCTAACCATGTTATTATTTTCAACCAGGAAAGTTAAAAAAGTTGTTTGAACTCCCTTTTGCATTTGTCTTGCATACTTTCCACTCCGATGTAAATGGTGTTCAGACATTCAGACAAAGAGGGCATTTGCAATGTTTTAAACCCCTTACCTTTTACTTCCAGTTTGCAATCAACTTCTGCTTCTCCAAGTGTATTGACTGCTCGGCAGGTGTAAGTACCTCCGTCATAGGGGCTGGGTTTGCGGATCTCCAAGGTACAGACACCTTGATTGCTGAACATTCGGTATCTTGGGTCATTCATTATAATGACTTTGTTTTTCAGCCAGGTTATTTTGGGCTGTGGTAAAAACAGAAGAAAGCCCACATGCACAAACTTATGAACTGGAATATTTTACCACTTTTTGTGAAGTTCATTTAAAGTTGAGTAATTCAGAAAGGATAAAAAAAATAGATGAAAGTAGTGATAGAAAAGAAACTGTAATTCTTAACATTGGCTGCATCATGCATCTGTTTTTAAGCATGATTTTTCAAGTGTAGCTTCCATTCCATAAAGTCATAAATGTAAGCCTGTTACCAATTTAAAAGGTGCTGTGCAATGGTAGCAAACGTCTGAGCAATAGCTTTTGACCTCCAATTACTCTTAGTCAATAAGAAAAACATATTTTTTTCACAGTAATTTGCGGTCAGAAACTGTGAAGGTGAAGAGTGAGCAGCAAACGTTTTTAAACGCTCTTGAATTCTCATTTTACTAGGCCAGTTCAGTTTCTCACAACAGAAAATAGATCACAAAAAGACACAACTCAAAAGAATATGGAAGATGCATTGAGCAGTGCATCTGAGAGCCAGCATAGTCCCCAGAGTACTCTTGCGATGTGCTTACTTAAAGTATAATTAGCTTCTTATAGAATAATTATGGCTTTATTTTGGTTACAACTTTACTGGTGCATTAACTGTACATCTGCTGTCAGTGCTGGTCCCAGTATAGCCCAGCCTTTTGCTGAGGTTCTACACTTTCACTGAGTTATCTGCAGATTTAGTAACTCTTATAATGCCTGTAACACAGGGAAGTAGGACCTTTTTTGTATTCTTTAGAGCCCACACCACTCTTTTTGTCTTCAGCCTGGCTTTTGAGACAAATAGTAAAAATGATATTACAGGACTTATTATCAGGTTAAACTCTCTCGTGTTTTAACTGATACTGTTATGAGTGATGCTGTACCTTGGGGTTGCCCCGAACACTGCAGTTCAAAGTAGCATTGTAACCAGCTACAGCAAATGTGTTGACTAGAGGCTGAGTAAACATCGGTCGTTCAGTGAAGTCAAAATCGTCGTAAACTGGGTATTTGTAGACTTTACCTATGAAATGAAAATAAAACATTTATGAAAAGAGTGTTGCCATGTAGCTAAGTACCCATCCATCTAAAACAGCTGCAGAGTCAATTCTGATCTGCACTGCTTTAGATACTGACGTGACTCTGGTAATTGCACTTGTAGGGAGGCTGGAAGTAGGCCTGTGAAGTGACTATAGCCCTTGGTCATGCTGTAGTATAGATGTCTGAGAGCTTCTCTTTTGTTTCCTGAGTAGGTGGTACATAAAATAATGCATATTTATTCTGTGTATTTGCCTGTGTGCCCTGCATGTTACAAAACAAGATGAATCCTGACCGACATACTGCAGGATGCCTGTTTTGTCAAGCCTTGTTCACCCTATCGCCAATTACTTTTCACAGTTTGCTCTGATTACAAACTGGCACTGTATCTGAAAATCCATTTTCTTTCTGCTTCATACAGTGCACTAACAATACAGATACCTGAATGGATGTAGTTTTTGTACAAGGAAGACATGGTAGTAAAATCTAGTTTCTTACTGCCACTTTATCCCTGCTCTGCAATTGAGGTTATCATCAATAAATCACTTTCACCCACAAATGAAGCTGGCATTTAAAACAGCTGGACAAACTGAGATCTATTCCTGTGCATAGGTATCGTTAAACATCTTTGTTCACTGAAACCTGATCCAAGCTCTCATACTGACTTCAGTGCAGGTTAGGGTGGGTTGTACGGGTTGTCTGTCTTCTGCATCGCGGCAGTCATTTATTCCTTCCTTTCAGACAAATTCAGGTGATCTGGTTTGATTTTCTTCCTTTAAACCACCTGTTTATAGAATTTCCCTTCCATAAAGGGGCAGCTATTTTCTGATTTATTTATTTAAAGTTTACAGTACCATATCAAACTGACAGTTTCTGAAATGTCAGGATTACTGACAGCAGACTCAGAATCTCTCCAGCTCCACCTGCAAGAGATGTGAAGCTGAGGTTATGCTTATCTGTTGGATCCTGCCTGAAATGAGGAGGAGCACTTGCAACTGTTGATGCCAAGTCTTCACTGGGAGGCAGTGACCAACCAGTTCTAACAGAACAGCTGCTTTACTCCTCTTCCAGCTCTTGTCGACTTAGATCTGCCAGAGGTGACACAAGTCTGAGATCCAGGATTATAGAAAATGTCAGAACATGGGAAAAATGTCCCACTCTTGATTAAAAGAAACTTCAACTATGAACTATGTGACAAAGCAAGAAGTCCTGATATGAAATGACAGACTGTTGTACAGACACTATATTGTACATGGGCTTGGGGCTAGGAATGCATCGGAATGATTTAGGGACATGAGCTTTACCTCTAATCACCTTCCAGCCTCTAAACACACCCCTTCCCTTTTGACAAGGAATGGATAATTAGCTAACCATCCTTTGCAATCAAAGCGCTCTCTTTGGTCATTGTTGCATCCTCACTGAGGCCGCACATGTTCTCAGCGAAGACACGGAAGTAGTACTCATTTCCTATGATGAGCTCATTAATGGTGGCACTGGTGCGGTGGTAGTGCTCCATTACTGTGAACCATTCCTGAAGGATACAAAACCACAGAGTAAGCTTTCCCCACTGCCCTGCATCTCTAAGCCTTTAGCTGCTGTCTGGTAGAATCATTGAGTAAGATTTTTCTTTGGGAATGTTAATGAATACTAGAATAGTGAAGCTAACAATAATTAATGAAATGAGTGATAATGACAATATGACATTCACTGCTGAGCAATGAAGGCTGAATGGAAAGTACCATCTACTGAATTGTTGCATGCTGTTAGCTGGGAGGGCTTGTTTTAGGAAATCCAGTAATACAAAGGTTGTACTACATGAGACAAGGCAGGCTCCTTCATTCTTAGCCTGTGCTGCTGACACAAGGTACGGCTGCAGATAAGAAAACTGCAGGCTGGAGCAGAAAAGTAGTAGCATGTACTCATCTGCTGTAACATGTACTCACAAGAGACCAATGCATCAATCTGCCCCCTGTTCCACAGGTTGCATGTTGATGAGAAATGTAATTTTATGCATGTGGTCCTCTGATATCTAAAGACTCAGATGGGGAGGTGGGTTTTAGCGCTTTAGTCTTGCAGCAGTAAACAGAACATGTGAATTCTATGCTAGTACACAATACCTAAATAACAAAGAGAGATGAAAGAAGTTAATGCTAAGAATGGAATTCATATAAAGTGCAATATGGCCACAGCAGTGTTTTTTGCTTTGCTTTACTACGTCCGATACAGTTTTCTTGCTTTCCTAAAGATGAACCTCTGCTGAGTTCCCCATGCCACAGTTTGCATTGATATTTGGTCATCTTTAAGAGCCAAAGTGCCCTTTGGGAAAACAATTTTCTGTAGAAGACCGACTGCACCAGAACTGCAAAATTCACCACCACAAAAAATATGGAGAAACTACGACCAGAATGATCCATGACACACTGGACCTTTGACACTGCTGTTGTTGCTTTCTCCTTAACACAGTAATTTAGAGACAAGGGACGTCATTGTTCTGAACACTGTACAGAAAACATGTCTTCTTACAGTTTGAAGAGAAAGAAAAAGTGAAGGGTGGAAAGGGAAATAGTGACATAAGAAGAATAAATTGATCAGACCATGAAGCAGATCAATGTATTAAAGGGATGGGCATGTGGCAAAAAGATTCCTTTAGATAAGGCAATTTTCAAAATATTGTCCTAAATATCCAGTGTTTAAATTTGCAGTAAGTATTAAATGTAGGAATCTAACTACTGTGTTAAGGAACTGTAAAATTAATATTAGTTTAATGAAAATAGTAAACTTCTCTATATTGCACTTTTCATCTGTAAATTTCAAAGCAGTTTATGAATTTTATATGTACCATTTTGCCATGGGTA
Organism: Coracopsis vasa; assembly: GCA_026283785.1. NCBI lineage: Eukaryota > Metazoa > Chordata > Aves > Psittaciformes > Psittacidae > Coracopsis > Coracopsis vasa. Next base: position 18,825 of record JANHGB010047459.1, read on the forward strand.
GTAAGGATTGGCAATGAGTTACACAATGTGACATTACAAGTTTAAAAAACCCTCAGAACTGTGTTTTAATTCTAGTAGCAATCTCTTGACTTCAGAATTAATATTTTGGGCTTTCATTTTCTCTACTGAGAAAAAGGAAAAAAAACCCAAACCAGAATTACTTCCCTCGAATCCACCTCTTCTTTCCTTTTTAATCCTGCTTTTTGGCATCACCTGAAAACTCCCATTTCTAGGGTTTAGGTACAGTGAATAAGAGTTTTTTTAGGATTTTTAGAGATGCCTTGCAGATTTTCTGAACATTGACTAATCAGTGCTTTGTCCACCTACATCATTTTAGGCATGCAAGGGTTTTATTTTTAAAAGGGAGAATTTATGAGTGCATCAGCCTTTTAAACAGCTCCTTGTTACTTACCATACTCTTCTTATCTGCTTTTTGAATAGTGTAGCCAGTAATGGCAGCATTGCCATCATCTTTTGGTGGCTTCCATGACAAATTTACATTTTCTCCCCAGACATCATCAATAGTTACAATTTCTGGTGGGCCTGGCCGATCTGTAAGGAAAATACAGCAGCTGACATTTCCCACTCTTTGCTTTCCCTGTCTGTCTCTTTCCTATGTGTCTTCCACTTAGTTTGATTTCTCTGTCTCTTAAAACACAGATATGCCAAAACCAATGTCAAAAGAAAGCTGAGGCTGCAAAAGAAAACTTTTCAAAGGTAGGATATGTCAGGATTATGGAAAACTTAGCTTGACCACTCTGAGAGCACAAATTATAATGGGCATATGCTGTTTTACTGTGTAGGAACATGATGTTTCGGAAAAATTAGAACCAGTGGAAGACGTATTCCTAAAAGGCAAAGTTGGACAATTATTAGAAAGGCTGTGCTACCAGTTTTGCCTATTACGTAATGAAATAGATTGATAGAAACGGAAAGTAGATGTGCTTTCTTGTCTGTATTTCCAACTTCCCTGTACATCCAACATTTACGATTTCTTCCACATTACATGTGTGACAAAGTTACTCTGAACATACTACCATTTCTGGCTATGGATACCACGGAATGGGAAAAATCCTGCATCCTGAATAGACAAGAACATGAAAAGCATAACAGTGGGGAAAAAAAAGAGACTGACATGTTCCAACAAACACCAGCCACTGTGTAGGGAAGTTTAGTTAGAGACCATGAATCAATATTCAAGTAATTGGACTTGGAGAGTTATCACTGTAAAGAAAGATGTTCTTTGGGATTCCTCTGTTTTCCTATAGCCTTGGAATGGCTGGAGTCTGCTTCTTTGGCATGCACTTATTTTTGTTTCTCAAAACTTACCAACTATCTGAATATCTATTGTAGCTTTGTCCACCAAGTTCTCTACTTCCACTTTCATGTCATATTCTCCAGAGTGGCATCTTTCTGCCTTTCGGATAAAGATGATGGTGTCATTTTCAGTGTTGCGGATGTTGATTTGGTTCTTGTCAATTGGAGAACCATTTTTCTCCCATGATACTTTTGCCCTTGGTCTTCCCTGTAAGAAGAAGCCAGGAAAAAATTTGCATATGATTTTGGGAGAGAAAAGGGGGTGAAGAAAAGTGGGTTTATTTTCCATTTTTTCGAAACAGGAAATAACAAACATCCAGAAAGAAAGAGAGAATTCTTTTTTAAATCATGTAACATTTGAGTTGCAATTATATTAATTCACCTAAAATGCAGCTTTCTTTCCTATTTGTTTTTTTCCCTCAGGAGACTGAAAATATTTTCATATTATGGCTAAATTGGACAAATAACTTTATGGATAAATTTGACACTGAATTTCCAATTTTCTAAAAGAAAAAGGAGAAAAATGCAGAAAGTGCAAAACAAAGCATTTTACCTTCTGGAAGTGCCTACATAAAAGAAGTGAGCCTAACATCCAGGCATCCCAAACTCTTTTCTTTCATTGCAAAAAGCAGTTGGAATTGTTGTTAGGTAGGCTGGATTGACATCTCTTGTGTGACATTTTTGTGGGCCTAGTCATGCCCAAATTAGATACTTACATCAGAGTGCATTCCACCTGCTTTACTGTGGAATTTGCCTTCCAGAGGCAAACAATTTTTGCCTCCAAGAGGAGTAATCCCACACCTTTTTGAATGCCTTATCTTAGAGAATAACCATACAATATTCCTTTAATTTCTCAAGAGCAGTGTATCTTGCAGTGTATTGGTGATCAAGCTTTTATTAGGCTTTTAACAGCCTTTTAGAAGCCAGATTATGCTCACCCGCTATCTTTAGGTGTGCAGACATGAAATAGAAGTGAATTGTGTAATTCTTGTACTCACAAGAATAAGGACCTTGCAGGCAGATAGACAGTCACTGTTGTAAAACGTGTGGGGATGAAGGTTAACACAATGCTGTGGAAAAATGTGCTATATCCTTAGAAATAGTAATATTATAGCTGTGTTTTCAAGATTTTGAAAGTTGCAGTTTCTATAGGAAACAATGAAACTCTGCCCACTCTTCCCCTCCTTTTACCTCTCTCATGACCAGAAAATGACTAAATTCTACAGTCCCACCCTTGATGTTGTATCTAACTACTGCCAGGGTAACCATTTTACAATGTACTTGCCATTAGCTTACATGTAATATCTGCTGTGAGTGCCCTTTGGATGACAGATGACAAATCAGTCTGTCTAAGGTAGTTACCCAATTAAGTAATTGCCTTAACATAATTTCTTTGGGATGTCAGCATAAAAGCTTTCAAGCACCTATGTACTTCAGTGTGCTTCCACATCTGCAGAGCTTAATTCACTGGCCTATCAAAGTTAACTTGAAATAAATTAAAAAGCAGCAGTATAAGAAAAAAAGAGTATTTTCTCACCAGTGTTTTGAGTTCTTACCTGGAAAGGAATAACAAGATTCACAGTTTCTCCAACTCTTCGAGTATAGGTTTGCTTTAAGTGTCTTGGTAGACGAATCTTTGGAGGTTCTGAAAAAAGCCAAGAGCTTGTGATTGACATTTATCTTTTGCTCTAACTGATGGGCATCAGTACAAATAGAAGAGTCTGTGGTCTACAACTCTTAGAAGAGACTAATGAGTGAGGTATCTTAGATCTCTTGGTCCCACAACGTTACACACTGTCAGGTTTTGTAACAGCAAATGCTATCTATGGTGGTAAGAAAAGGTGAGAAGCTTAGCACAACTTAAAAAAGCAGTATCAAGTTCAAGTTTTGCAGGAAAAAAAAAAAAAACAAACCCCAAAAACCCTCTTGGAAGCCTGAGTAATAAAATCTTAGACAGAAACAGACAGAACTATGATTTTTCTTTAAAGATGGTTTCACGATTTCTAGCCCGCACACAATGGCTCTGTAAAGCCATATCATCAGTTTCCAACAAGTATTAGCCTTAAAAAGACAGAGCTAAGTATGGAAGCAGAGTGTATTTGTGGGTGAGCGTAGGCAGGAGGATCTTACCTATCACTTCCTTGACTAAAATAGGCTGTGGGTGGTACCTGGGCTCACTTTCACCAGCAGCATTCACAGCTTTTACTCTCACAAGGATTTTCGAGCCAGTTGGCAGGCCATTGATAGTAAATTTCGTTTTGTCTGTCAGCTCCGGGTTAGCCACGATCCATTCATCAGCTAGTTTAGGGAAAAGAGGATGGGAGGACGAATCAAAAGAATAGAGAATTATAAATGCATCCACTGCACAGATGAGCAAAATTACAGAACAGTAACACATATATATATATTTGTATTTCATTATGCTATATATTATATCTTTAATGATATATATTCATTATATTCTAATGAATACTTTTGTTTTCCTAATTATGCTATAACATGATATTGATGCACTTTCATATGTAGGAAGAATGTTTCAAACCTTAAAGGGTTTCTGCTGATTATATATTTAGATAAATAAATGTTTTATAATGTGTTAATTAATTACACCAGAGAGAAAACTAATTAGTTTTTAAATTCAGCTGATAGAAACAAGGGAGACATGAGTATATTTCCAAAAGCGCTCATCATTCCTGTAACAGTTTCCTCGAACAGAAATGAGTTCCACAATTAATTTCAACCAGGACTGAATACCCTTGAAAGTACTACTGAGAGTGCAGGGATGAGAGAAACATAGAATATTTGCAAATTGCAATGAAATGTCATCTGTCCTCATTTAAAGGCATTTAAAATGCATTTAAATAATGAGCTCTCTGTCCGAATTATTCACTTTATCACAGTATTCTTGCATTGGTTTTATCCTACCCCTAGGCAGATCACATAGAGTGATCATAACAGTTCAGTCTTTTAGAAAAGCTCCAGTTACAAGTAATACTTTCTTTCCCAGCCTGTCCTCCAAACATAAATTGCTTTATCACTGCTGGTACCTTCACATTTGGAGTCAGTAGCAAGTCAGTATCAATACTTAACAATTATGTAAAGACAGCATTATAAAATTGGCACAGAAGATAAGAGAACTATTATAAACTAGAGAGCCCTGCAGACTTAGAGCGCAATACTGTGGTACATTTTCATAACTCTATGTCTTACTTTTAAGAGTTAAGTTCTCCTTCAAGCTGCTTCTTTCAGCTTCTAACAGAAGAGGATTGAAATCAATGTCTGTTTCCTAAGCACCTCACCCTCCCCCCTTGCAACATGTACTGTAGCAAATTCTTTACAAACTGTTCCCCCAAACAAATTTATCTTTATTTCTATGAAGAGATTCTTTTCTTTCATGAAAGAAGACTTGTATCCTTTGTTGAATACTTTACCTTCCACGTTAAAAGGTGGCTCCAACAATTCCTCAGACAGATCTGTCGATATACCTTGTGAGAATCCATCTTTAAAATTAATCAGAGACACCCACTTTCACACAGATGGAGCATTTTGTCAGTGGTTAGCAATTCCTGTTAGTAAGTATGCAAAGATAGATGCTGGGCTTTTAAGATATAGAGGTCCTGTATTTAGGGAGACTGCAGGGAGGAAAGAGATGGGAGGAAGGCATCTAGATCAAAGAACAGTTATGAGTGGTGCTCACAGGAAAGCTAAAGGATAAAGGAAGAGGAGGAGATAAAGTTGTTTGGGTTGGGTTTTTTTCCTTTGGGCCTGATCACAGCCCTGGAAAGATGAAAAGGAAAAGACAAAAGTAACACTTGGAAGAGAGAAATAAAACAAAATGATGATGGGACAAAATGTAGAAGGAGAAGAAAACACATCATAGAAGAGTGAAGAAATTCAGAGAAGAGTTCTGAGTAAGAGAGATAGAAAGAAAGTAAGTCTTGGAAAAAAACTTGGGGAACCAGAGGAAGAGAACACATTTAACTGAAGGCAACATAGAAAGAAAAGTAAAGAAGGCTAAAACCATGGATGAAGACAGATATGATATAACCCGTAAGGCTTTTTTTCCTGGACAAAGGTCTTACTGCCCTGGATTTCCTGGAATCTTGGCCTTGACTATTTTTGGGGTAATAAAAATACTATTCTAGTATCTATGCATGGTCCTGGGTGGGAACACTGGCAAAGATCTCAGCCAACTGTCTCCAAAGTGCTTATTTACTAGCTATGAAAACAGATCATCTGCAGATACAATGGCCTTTTAAAGGCAGATAAACATAGTGTCCTAGGGAAAACTATGGCCAAGCTCCTCAGGCTACCTTTGAAACTTCACACAAGAACCAGCTGAAAGCCTGCTTTACTTGGAACTGACTTCCCCAGTGTCAACAAGATTTGGTCTACTACACATCACCACAGGAAGAGGTTCAAGTCAGATATTGTAAACTAG
>JANHGB010047461.1:0-25120 GCA_026283785.1 Coracopsis vasa
TGCTCTGAATCTCTTCTCTGCCCAACCTGTAGCTGTGCCTGGGATTGCTCCGACCCAGGGGTAGGACCTTGCACTTGCCGTGGTTAAACTTCATAAGGTTGGCATCTGCCCACCTCACAAGTGTGTCAAGGTCCCTCTGGATGGCATCCCTTTCCTCCAGCGTATCAACTGAACCACACAGCTTGGTGTCATTGGCAAACTTGCTGAGGGTGCACTCAATCCCACTGTCAATGTCACCGACAATGATGTTGACCAAGACCAGTCCCAACACCGATCCCTGAGGGACGCCACTCGTTACTGGTCTCCAGCTGGACATTGAGGCATTGACCACAACTTTTTGCATGTGGCCATCCAGCTAGTTCTTTATCCACTGAGTGGTCCATCTATCAAACTGATGTCTCTCCAATTTAGAGACATTAAAGTTACATTACTACTCATTAAAGTTATACGTCAAGAGAAAATCCTTAAATCTCTTCATTCTTGATTCTGAAGCCTTTAAATCATTGTATTTTAAGGTCACTGAAGTCTTTTTAGGGAGATCAGGTCTTGTTGGAGGGATCAAGTATTTTAGGTAGCCTGCAGATGAGCATTGCTAAGAGTAGAAACCATCCGCCTGAAGTGAGCAAAAGCATTTTAAATAACTACTGTAAGTGGTAGATAGCCTTTTGTTTTATTTTTGTAAACATGTATACTTACCAAATTATATCTGAAAAAAAAGGGATATTATGTATTCCTTTTTTATGCCCAGTATCCAGTTAAAAAAAAAAAAAGGAAAAAGAAAAAGCAAATTTTGTAGTAATAGTAATAGAAAGGGGGAAAAAGAGAAAACAACAACAACCAAAAAAAACCAAAAAACACACCAGGAAAAAATTGGAAAGTCTACTAATTTATTTTCTTAATGTTCTGTTGAACATTATGGATTTATGATAGTAAATTACTCAACTAAGATCAAATATTAGGCTCTTTTTGATTGGAAATACATAAAGCAATACTATTTTTGTGTTCAGTTCTTGGTTTTTAGGTAATGGTAAGTGATAGCATGCATCAGTATGCCACAATTAGATAATTTCAAAAGATATTGCAGCTTCTTTTAAACAATCTTATCCTATTGTACATGCCTATTAGAGCCTAGAAGAATTACAAAGACACATCTACTGACAAATGTAGATGATTTTTAATCCTGAAAGTATTTGTGATCTTCTGAGTATTCACAGAATCAATCATTTGAATGATTTGGATAAGACTTAGCAATAACTCTGAAAACTTGTATTCTGAATGAAAAACAGAGTTCAGGTTTAAGCCTTCCATTGCTATTACTGGAAGAGTGACATGTCCCAGGTGTGCTGGGGAGTTGCTGTTACTGGGAATTCACGACTTCGACAACAAAAAATCTGAAACACCACTGTGCTGTGCTGTCTCTAAGGGCTATTGTCCTCCAATACTTCCCAGCTGCTCACATTTTCACACGCTTGCTGTAGGACCAACCATGCAGAAGTAGGCAACTTTTAAAAAAAAAAAAGTCAAAATTTTTACCTAATTTCCAATAGTACAAGACTGGCTGAAAGTCCCAAAGAGGGATGACTAATATTTCTGGAAAAACCTTGCTTACCTTCTAAGTCTGGATATTTCTTCTAAATAATTTATTTATATAAGAAATTCATTAAAAGTGGATTTGGCTGTCCTTCCTCCATGTCTTACCTCTATCTTTTCTGCAGGAGACCTTGTGCTGTCATGCAACTTTTTTACCATGAGGCCATTGCCTGAGCATGTGCTGTCAGCTGTTCTCAGATTTTCCTGAGGCATCAGGACTCTGTGTAAGAAAAGCAGGTCTGATAAAGATCTGTTCTCTCTGTGTGTGGTAGGAAGAGACTGTGTCTCTCCTTCTAAAATGGTTATCTAGCTGGTAGAGTTGTTTTCTTGAAGTGACCTTGCAGTAGCTACTTTTTCCAATGAAAATAAGGCTTCCTCTCTGCAGCACTCTGCGTTCCCCTTCTGTACACTCCAGTACTTAAAAGCCTCATTCAAATCACCATTGTTATCACAAGTGAATGACAGAATACTTGATCCATTGTAAAATATTTGCTTTATCAAGAAACTGAAACCCTTCTGACTGCAAGAGACCTAGAGCCAGCCAAAGCCTGACACACAAGCCTGGTTCTGAATTTAACTCTTGCCATGTCCCTTGAAAATCTCCTCTGATTTGCACCTCTGCATAGGGCCAAGAGTGATTCTCAAACCCTGAGACCACCAAGATGATAGACTGTGCTGGCTGCTTACCCCTCTTTCTCCAAGACTAGACCCATTAAAGTGTAGGTAAGTGGGTCAATGCCACCTGGAGCTGCATGATCTGCTTTGCCTGGAGGTGGTGTTGGGTGGGATCTGGAGACCTCAAGTTTTAATTTTTTCAGTAGCCTGGGGTGCAACAATTTGAGGAAATACAAGCCAACTGACTCTGAATTTATGTTTATATTCTTCATCACCAAATATCATGCACCGTAATCCCTCTATATTCTATAACACAAAAGGAAAAGGGAGCCTTAAAGCTTTTGAAAACATTTGTTAAGTCTCTCTATTTCCAACAAACTGTATAAAGAATACTGTGATTCATTTCCCTCCAAGCTTTAAAATAAAGCAGTAAGGTATAATTCACATCTACAAACTTTATACATGACCATGAAAACCAATTTATTTTCATCTCCAATTTGAAAATATGCTGTTGCACAATTCATTTCCTAGGTGCTTCTAGATGTGATGCTTTCAGAAATCTTTTAAAAACAATTTGTCCATAAACCAAACTGAAACAAAAACGGAAAAGAGAGGCCAATATTTCTATTTTCCTTGGCAGCAAAAGTGATAACAAATTGCAGAGTGCTCTTCTTGAGCTCTCTTTCCCCCTGCTATTGTGAACCCTGGTCGCCTGTGCAATTTCGGAGCTGTGGTCGCTCCAGCTGCTACTGAGCTTCAAGTACCAGCTGCATTGTAAATTATCCATCTTTTTTCTCACCTGAACGTTACGCTTTACAGTGCCTCTGCCATTGTCAAGCCTTTAGTCTAGTGTAAGTGACTGTTTCTTTGTAAAGAGCTATTCATTTTTTCCCAGAGATTGCTTTGACTGCTTGCCCCTCTTTTGTCTGTTTGCTTTCAGTTCTTGACCAAACAAACACATTTACAGGCAAAGATGTCTTTTCTAACAATGAGATGTCTGTTCTAACAGTATGAAATTTATACCGTTTCAAATTGCTCCAGTAATCACCAGCATTGTCAGGGGAAACGACAGCCTTAGACTCTTTCGGTCAGCGGATAAGAATAATATCATGCCACAGAAGGGCCCTGTGAAACACCTCGTGTTCCAGAAGGCAAATATTGAATTCCGAGCATTGTATTTGCAGCAAATGGTGTGTGAGCTGAAACATGTTTGATTTATACATTGAAGCTTTGATCCATCTCTGCTTCAGAGTTTCTTTGCACTGCTTCAGCAAACACAGACATCTCTCTCTCTCTCTCTCTTTCTTTTTTCTAAATAGACAGTGAGGCAAAGGTCATCTACAGCAGGAGAAACCCTGGTTTCTGCATTCCTTGATAGAAGGCATTGTGGTGTCCGTTGGTCTTCTCCCACTACCAGGAATGGCTGGGGAGCTTTCTGTCGTAGTAGTGGTAGCTGTTACCTGAGAAGCCTTAATGCCCCAGCTTCATCCCAGTTACTAGTAACCCACCCAGTAGGGTGCCTGCAGGGAAACAAACAGACGTATCCCATTCCAAACAGAAAAACATGACTACATTTGGTGAAGCTGGTTTCGAGTCAACACCCCACTCTACCAGCATTAACACAGCGGCTGAATGGGACCCAGCACAGGACACTTGTCACAAATCACACTATCACAAAGTGTGTCAATCCGCTTATTTGTACAGAACAATATAAATGTGTCCTGCACTTGGATGTCAGAAAATTTTATTTGGTTGACGGTATTTGTTCTGCTCAATGGCATTCAGCAAAATGCTTCCTGGTCCCCTAGAGCACTTGGCACTTGTCCAAACTATCTTCTTAGGGATGACCAGAGACTTAATGTATCTGCAGGAATAATTTCTTGGCAACCAGAAATGTGCTCAGGAACCAATTTTCTTGGGTATGGTTTAGCTTTTTCATTAAGCAATATAGAACTGGTGCTTAGTGAAAGGTGATCCCTGATGTTTTGGAGGCTTTTCTTGTTTGTTTTGATTTTCTTTGGAAAGTCTCCTAAAAATGTCTCAGCATATCCACAGTGAAAATTTACGTTTATAAAGCTGCTAGAGTCTTCAGTGTTCATGAAGCCCAGGATCTACTGGTACACAGAGATCTTTTGCCTGTGTAAGGGAACAGCCCAACATACGCTGTCCCTCAGATTCTCCAGTTTTTCCTAGACACATTCTTGCAGCAGCTCCAAAAATGTTGGAAACCACAGCTCCACAGTACTCCCAGAGTGTGATGAGAGTATGTTTGTTGATATATATATATATATGTATAACTTGCCTTGGGAACAAAATAAGCCACAGGGCCCTCACGGGGCACAGACATTAAATCTGGCTCCACCAGCACCGTCCCTCAGCCAGAAGCACCGACCAATAAAATAAACTGTACAAGAACAAACTCTGCTCAGGCTAGAGCTGCGTTCCCAGCGGTGGATCCACAGAAGACCTTGCTCTAACAAAAGGCTATAAGCAATTGTGTGACAGTTAACAGATCAGTTCAGCTGCACATGACCTCTTTGGGTCTGAAAGCAGTCTACTTATCTTTGTATGGTGTTGCTAATAAGCTCAGCTTCCCGATCTGAGCTGTAGATTTACTAGTCATCTGACCAGTAAATCTGGTTTGCTTAGATTTAATCCTGGCTCAGCCTCAGGAAGGCTTTGGATTATCAGATCCATACTCCATTGAACAGTGCTGTCATCTCCCATAGCTATGAAGTGCTGATTTTTTTCTTAATAATGACAAATAAGAACATAAGTCACAGAAAATATGTCCTTTACCTTATCTCTGATAAAGAAAAATCTGACTGAAAATGCTCAGTCTGCATCCTTATATGAAGCAGTATTTATCAACAGAAATACTATTTCTCATCAGCTAGACTTCCCCACCATTTCTAAATGCAGCTGCTCTTAAATAAACAAGTCCTGACATTCATGTATGGTTAGCAATTCTCCTTCTATTACACACTGTTTATGGCTCCTCCATCACTAATGTTAAAGCAAGACAAAGATACCCGAAGATCAGAATTCCTAAATTTTAGGTGCATGCAGATAAGGTGCTTTGGAGCATAACTGCTTTACACACAGCTAGAAAGGTATCTATAGTCCTTTAAAGAAAAAATGGAAACTGAAGGAGACATCTGTGACATTGTGGGTTTATGATGCGCAAGCTACAAATGCCCAAATTAGCTTTCAAATTTTATCATTTCTAAGGATTGAATTATATATATTTAAAGGGAGCAGTGAATTAGTTATGCTCTTTGGATTCAAGCTGCACTGCTTGATCACAAGTACACAGTAACCTCTTGCTGCCTGTGTTGTTGTCTGCATAAAGGAATTTGGATGATTAATGTGTTGTAAATCAATCTTATTGTTAGAGGGAAGTGAGTAGGTCAGGATCTCTGGTTTATTGGCCAGCCTGTCTCTGGAGCATTTGCTATTAGTACTGTCCAGTGGAGTACCCAAGAGTTCATCAGGATGAACAGAAACAACAATCAATGGGAAAATGAGATTTGGGAAGAAGAAATCCGCAGAGAGATTTCTATAAGCCAGTAGAAACAAGAATCATTTCCCCATTCTCAGCTGGTTTGCATTCACTGGTGCTCCCTGGCAGGGTGCGGAGATGCAGGTAACCATGGTAATTAAGGTTAGCTGCAGTTTTGAGAAGAGCAAGACAAATTTGGGTAGAAATGGTTTCCCTTCATAACCCATATGGAAAAGATGATTCATCCAGGAGAATAAATAGGATCCCAGGGCAAAAAAATGATCTGACAGTAATGTGCGAGAAGAAATATCACCCCTTCAGCCATGAGAGCTTTAACCACCTCTCTGAATCCAAATCTCTGATTCTCGTAGGCACCCACAGCTGAGCCAAAAGCCAAGAAGACTACAGCAGATTAAAGCTTGCTTGTTTTCCTGATCTGCTGTTAAGGAGTAGCTGATTAGAGCACATCAAGCTTTTGATGGAACAGTCAAGGAAAATTTTCCCAATTAGCTCATTAGTACAAATCCCATCAGTCTGCCAGTTTTGGCATCATAAACAGAGGCAAACGCAAACTCTGCTATTCTGCTTGTTTGCTTGGAGTTACACCTATTTTATGTTTCCTGCCTTTTTCACACATAACTAGTGGTATAAAGAGCCAAGAGACTGAAAAAGCATGGAGATACGTGACTGCAGAACCCCTTTGCAGAGCAACCTATGCAACAGTGCAGCTGTTGTGGTGTTTCCTCTTAAAATTGGGGGCCGCTACTCAGCAGCTTGTCTGTTGACTAATGCCACCTTTTCCTTCCAACTTAGAGCACCCGTTAGACTTGAGCAGCTCAAATTCTGTGAGTAGCCCACTATCTTAGGGTAGAAATTCCGACAGCCTGCCTGCTTGGTGGGCTGAAACCTTGGGGCTACTATGGTCTTTCAGAGGGTTGTGCCTCTGAATATATCTGATTAGAATAATCCCTTCTGATGAAACCAGTCACAGAAAATTCCTTACTCATGCTTGCGTGAGTTAAGTTTCCTGGATTTTGCTGTTATGGGAGCTTTCTCTAGCTTTGGTTATTTCAAGGGGATTTACTGAGATCCACACAACTCCCCTTACATCTTCATTAGTATTATTACAGTACAGGTTGCCAGGTCATTTGATGTGAAGAGATTAAGCAATTGTGCCATCCCATCTCATTTTCAGTATGCCTACATATGAATCTGAACCCTTTCCATTACACACTGTGGTGTTAGTGGACTAAGCAATTAAAAGCCAACCTGGCTTCTCTGTATTCATTACATATTGCCCTTCAGCAAAGAGAAGCTTGTTGCATTTCATGGATGTAGTCAGAAACTGGTCTCCCACCATGCCCCTTTCTACACTAGAGCAACCATCCTTATTCTCTGCACTTATGGTCTGATGTAATTGGCATTAACAGAGCGTTAACGAATTGCCAAGGGGCATCCAAACACTCTCCATTAACCAGCATGAGGACTTGAGGGTGCATGTACAAGACAGAATTAAAAGGATTTCAAATAAAATTGGTTCCTAGCATGGCAGCCTGATTAAGCAAATGCTCATGTCAGAAGCCACTTTGCCTTGGGGGAAAAAGTCAATGTACTGTCCTGGAAATGTCAGAAGAATAGAGATGAGCTGCACCTTGTTGCAGACTCTGCATCAGCTGCAGCTGCTTCTGCAGGAGACTGGCTTCCCCTGGGGGAGGACCAGCTCACTGCTCCCTGAAGTATTTTCATCAGATGAAAATCTGTCCAGAGGAATCCACATGGGAGCAGTTTCTCTTGCTCCTTGAACACGCGTAGCCTAGGAAGGATGTCTTAAACAAACAAATCAAAGGTTGTCTGTTGAAGAAGTTAGAAGCAGAAGCAACATACTTGGCAGCCAAAAAATACCCGTTCTACAAAAGCAAGAAGACACCCAAGGTGCCCTCTCCATTTTTACTTCATACCAAGATGCTTTATTACCTTGCTTTTGCTAACTAATTCTTTCCTCTGCAACAATTTTTTCTAGTTGCCATCTTTGCCATGTGTAACCCCACACAGGTCACTTTTATACCGGCACCATTTTTGTTCTGGGAGGATAATATGGTACGATTTGGAGAGTCTGCAATGCCCAGACTCTGTGTGCTCCTGCGTGCGTGTGCAGTGTGTACATATACACATTAAGTAGTAAAGCTCTTTGGTGGGGACTCTGGAGGTGTTGCAACCGTTGTATTGTAAATGATTCAGATGATCCTTCAGCTACCATAGCATCACTGCATAGCTGTTGGTAAACTGTCATGCTTTTAAGACCTGCTACTGAGAACAACCCTGAGCAAGGTGTAACTGCTATTGCATGCTAATGACAGCCAGGGCAGATGCATTTACAGCATGAGACCTTTTTCTTTGTGATGTATATGCAGCCCAGCACAGTCCAAATGTCATCATAAAACATGTAAAAAACAAGGGGTTCTCTCAACAGCCTCTTGATGCCTCCAGAAAAGTAAATGCAAGGCTTCTCCTGCACAACAAGCAGTGTGCAAGGATTCATGCACTGTAAAAAAGCCATATTGAAAAATCCCTGGAGCATATTAGCTATTTGCAAAACTCTTGTACAGTTACAGATGTCTCACTTGATATTACCACATACATGGCCCAGCTGCCATAAGCACTGAGCTCTCGGTGTGCACAGCTGTGCCTTCTTGGGCAGCCTCCAGAAGGTCCGCTGGGTGCTATGGCTCTGAACACATCAGATCCCTCTGAACTGGGCCTGACATCCTTTAATTAAATGCCTGACTTTGCTCCCTTGAGATGCTAACAAGGCTTTCAGGTTCTATGTTTGATATGAAATCAGAAGCTGGGGGTCTGTGAACAGAAGGTATATATGCAGGGACAACCATCTGTCAGACACACTACAGCCAGTGCCTGAACATCTTCTTTTCCAGCAGAGATACATAGCATTGTCTAGTATGTTTCCCAAACTGGCTGACCTTTGGCAACCTTTAAAAACTCTTCACTTAAGTGTTTTCATGCATTCCTATGCATTTATAGCACTTGACCTATTAAAGAGGAGCCTTATGACTACAAAGATGCAATAGGTTTTCTTTAGATCACAGTTCAGGCACTCGGTTATTGGTTTCCTTTAATTTTTAGCATGCTTTCATGGTACATTGTACATCCCAGAAAATGTTTAGACTGAGTTGGAATACAGAAATACTAGAAGCTGGAATTTGCATCAGGTAATTACTGGAGACACACACAATGTTCAAAGATGAAATCTTTCAAGGTTTGAGATTAAAGTGTGTAGATAGGAAAGGTGAATCTATTTGTGCCCATAACATAGAAAAATAAAAATGCTTAAAATTAGTTTTTTGAAGGTAATGGGTTGCAAATCTTGATTTTGGATAGGATCATAATAGTAGTGGCCAGGCACCAAAGTTTTAACCTGACCGAAATCTACGTTGGGTACAGGACTCAACTCATCCAACTCGAGCTCTTTGGATCCTGGCATCTGATCTGGGCTGGCCATCTGGCCGTGGTGTCTCTGGAAAGTGACTCAACCACTTCAGATTTGAGTGCTGGATTTTTAATTTCTTGGAAGCGTCCATCTCTTCTGTGACTGTTGAGGGAGTTACAATATCTGCTGTTGCAAGGCTAAGCTTCAAAGTTCAACTCAGCCACCTTTCAGTCGGCTACAGTTAGGTGGGATGAATACCATTTTCACAAATCCCTGATGAATTTTTACCTGTGTCCTAGGACAGATTAAAATCTAGAGAAGCTGTGGCTGCCCCATCCCTGCCAGTGTTCAAGGCCAGGTTGGACAGGCCTTAGAGCAATCTGGTCTAGTGGAAGGTATCCCTGCCTGTGGCAGCAGGGCGGAACTAGGTAATCTTTAGGGTCCCTTCCAACCCCAAACATTCTATGATCCTACAATTCTAGTGCAACCAGGCAAAAGAGTAATATTTTACCTCCCACATGGTGTACAAATCATCTTACATTCTGATTAGAATTACTAGGGTTTTTCACTATAAAATTTGAAGAGAAATCCCATACTTGTGTCATTATCACAAGCAGTATCTTATATGCACATTTCATGTAGCCAATTCAGATATAAATTATTGCAACATAAGCATACCAGCCCTGCTATCTGATTTTTCTTCATTCCTGAAAGTCAATACTAAATGATGGAGCATTCGAGAAAGCTGTGGTTTCTAAATGTTTGATTTCTCCTGGCATTAGAAAGAGAGGAAAGAGACACAGTGATTTTAGTATTTAATCTTTCCTTCATTCTATTTTTACTTGGGACATGCCACTATACTGCCAAACTGTCAGGCAGCTATGTGCCAATTCACAAGGGCAAAAGCAAATGTGCTTATGTATGTAAGCATCCCTCGTGACTTAGACAACATTATTGCATGCCTAGAGATGAGGAACACTCTGGTTCTTCCTGTATGGCTATAAGCTCCTAGAGCTGAAGCACAATTAGTTGTGTTACCAAATAGATTACATTCTTTTTCCACTTTTTGTGTGACTTGAATATTGGCTCAGGTGAGCAAAGACTGATATATTTACTCTTAAAGATCTTTTTTCCTCAGTATTCTCAGGATTGTAAAAAATACTTCTCCATTTTGAGGACAGGTTCTCATTTCTGACCTGAATGAATGATATTTAATATGCTACAGAGTACATCCTTCCATAGCAGTTGACTGCCTTGCCTCTGGCTACCAACTTTAAAATAATCTTGGAACTATTTTAATGCCAGTTAAGTAGACTTTCCCATGGTGTAAAATGAGTTTTCTAATGCGGCCTTTCCCTGCCTGCTCTGTCCTGCACAGATGAGATTCTCTTTGTAACTCTCTCCTCCTAGTAGCTCTGAAAAGAAGGGCTGATAGTATAAGCAATGTCCACAGGATCCCTCTGCAGCACAGTGTCTTCAGCAGAGCCTGGATGATGTCCCATTAAGGCAAAGAAGACATTGTTCCCACCTAGGTTGACTGTAGACTGAAGGTGGGATAACACACCAGGTGGCATGACGAGTCAATGCTTGTCTTGTGTCTTATTTCCCTGATTACTCTCCTCCAAGAGCCACCAGCTGAGGTGGACTTCCAGGCAAACCCAGCATAGCCATTGCTGTGATGGCATGGGCAGCTTCCTTTGCTGTTGGAGGTTTGCTGGTCACCAGCTCTGCAAATGTCTTTACCATAGCACTAATAAGATGAGGCTGAGAAGCCATGATGGGTTCAGGGGAGGATGGGAACAGGAAAAGTCAAAAAGGATGTTTTTGAGCAGATGAGAAACCACTACACACTCCACAAAATTTATATTAAATGTAGACTGAGAGAAGCAGGAACTGGTTGTCTGATCTACACCTAGGAACAAACACCTAAGGATCTGAACTTTGTCTTTGCCATAAGTACATTTACTTCCAACTGTGCCCCCTAAAACCACATGCCCTTCTGCTTGCTGGCAATGTCACTGAAGGCCAGGACAAGGCAGGCTGTCTGCTTTCATCATTCAGACTAGTTTTTACAAATGTTTATTTGCTTTGATGCTCATAGTTGGTGATGTTATAAGTTTTTTAAATTTTATCTATACTTTCATACAACATCCTAATTGTTTGGCTTTTAAAAACATGGTTTCACTAACCTAATCTTGTGCTGCAGAAAATTTTGAGATCTTAAAGAAACTTCATACTGTGCATTAATTTTTTCCACATAATTGTATTTGTATTTCAACAAATAGACTTGAAGTACATTATTATTCTAAAATGAGTGTTAATGGGTTTCAGCACTTTCATGCAGCTAATCGTGCATTTATTTCACAGCTTTGATGGCTCTCAAAGACTTCCATTTCTTCATTTACATGAAACAACTGTGAAGGATAAATTAAATAGATGCTTATTTCATCTACAGATTTTTCCTGCAAACTCTACACAAACAGTCCACTGATGGTGTGCAACAAATAATCCCTTTGAAAGGTACAGACCTCTGTCAGGAAGACAATGCCATAAATGAAAAACACAAATATTCATCCACTGCCAAACATGACAAAAAAATACCACAACAAAATATTGTTTCTTTTTGCATCATGCCAGCACATAAAAATTAACATTTTGCATAGCAAGATAGACACCAATTTGCTGCAATTTGCTTTCATGCCAAGTCTCAAAGGAGACATTAGACCTTCCTCTGAAAAGCTGCAGTAACAGTACTAATGCTTGTGCTACACTGGAGAGCAAAGGAAGCTCCCAGCCAACAGATTGTTTCCTTCATCCCACTCTCCTGCCTAAATAGCCCCACAAAGGCTAAATTTGGGGTATTTCTACAGCTTTCTCAAGCCATAGAATCATCTAGCTTCCAGTAAAATGGTTAAGCCTTCAGCCTGCTAGTATACTCATATCCTGGATTGAGCTCTCCCTTTCACAGCCAGTTTTCTCCCAAGGAATTGAAATATTTCATATCAGATAATGATTTTTTTTTGTTGAAGAAAAGGAGAGAGAATGAATTAATCCACAGCAGCATTGATGAGGGGAAGAAAAGTTAATTGAAAAATATAATGAAATCACTGAGCTCATTCCACCCTGTGTAAGCAATGGAAACATTGATATTGACAAAGAAAAATTAAAATTTGCTACAGAGTTCAAGCACATTGTTAATATATGTATGATGATAATGCACAGAATCCTTGGTAAGCAGCCTGAGGGCACACACTATGCTTATGCAAATTTTATAGAGAACTACAATATTTAATATTACACATTCTACTTTATTCTTAAAAAAAGAATAATTAGTCTGGTAAGCACTTCAGCTGTTTACATGGTATCAGGAGAAATAAAAGATGCTGAAAGTGGAAGTCTACTGGAAAGGAAGAGCTTTTTTCTGGTAGAGAACGCAGAATATCTCTCCCACATCCGAGAAAATGCACTTTCCTCTGGCCAGTGGGTCTGTGCCAGATGGTATTTCTCTATTCACAGCAAGATGAACATGGACACTCAGGCCACTATTCCATAGCACAATTCAGCAGAGCCTTTGGACTGCCATTAAAGATTCAAAGGGAAGATGGAAGGGTGGTAAAGTAATTGCTCTTCCCTATCCAGCTTCTAGGGCAGGCTCCTGGCCAGGGTTAAGAAGAGTAAAGGACCAGAATTAAAAGAACACTGCCAAAACTGGATCCAGGAACTCTCTAGGTTTGGTTTGTATATGCAGGTATATGAGCACTGGTGTTTGTATTTGAGTGCTGGGATCCAAGTTCATGCAAGCTCATTATGTTACTCACTGAGATGCTAAAGGAGGTGATTTATCTCTCTGGCTTCCTCCCCTGTCCAGGGAGAGGGGCAAGGAAGGTCAGAATGACTGTGGCTGAAGAGACTTGTGTCTTCTGTCCTTCCATTTGCTATAGCAGTGGCTGCAACTCAGGTGACTAAGAGGCTAACATAATGCTTGATGCAAAGTGGAATTAACTAGGATCTTTATATAGAAGGCGGTTTTGTACTCAGAAATGCCCCATCCTCCAGTTGGCATACTGGCAGTTTTGGTCCAAACATGCAAAGGTGGTGAACGAATCATCTCAATATCAGGAGAAGTCAGAGGAATAAGTCAAGCTCCACTCCAGACACAGTGTAAAATGCAGTGATGCTGCAGAGAGTCCTGGGACAAAACACCTGCTGTCCCCACAGAGAGCTTGAAGACCATGTATGCACTCCATGCTCTGTGCTCTAACATGCAAAACCTCTGCTCAGCAAATGTCTGCCAGCAGCAAGCCCCTGAGGCTGTGCTGAAACAATAAATCCCGTTTCCCACCAAGTTTAGTCCTGCAGCCGTAGTTTTCCCTTTCTTATCCTAAATGGGCTTTGAAGCACTCCTTTAATTTTCAATGAAAAGCATCATCATCGCTAGCTGTGACTATGACATACAGGGAGATAAAAGCAATAAGCCTTTCTCCACACAACCTCTCTCATTGACTCCTATAATGTCTGAGTTGGATATTTTGTAACCCTGCCCAATTAATTTTGTGCTCAGTGGCTTTTTCTGAACACAAAGTCTTAAAAAATATCTGCTAAGAAATTCATTAACTTTACAATGCAGTTGGACTTACTCCAGCCAAATTATTACAATTCTATAGAGCTAAAAATAAAGAAAAGCACTGTATAATTGAGACAACCCACATGCACAGCAAGATTTCTCTCTCAGAGCCTGTATGGAAACCAAATGCTGGTTAATTGTACCATGCAATACAGAGTTTCACATGATTAATACATAAGATGAAATGCTACATATTTTCAAATAGATTCTCTGCAGGATATGAGTTGCATGTCACAACTGCACATTTGACAGTTGACATTATTATAAGTTTAATCAGTAAATGCAAAATGACAATTTTTAAGCAGTAGCACAAGTGCAGCATTTTGACAGTGCTTGGGCCAGGGATTTCTCTGCAATCTGTCTATGTCTTTTTCCAATGAGCTACAACACACCTAAGTGCAGACCCTCTATTTACCTCAGTTCTATTTAATTTGTTATCTCTGCCAAATTTTTCCTCTCACTTGAACGTTTTATTGTGTCAGATAGTATAAGCCATACCACAGTTATGCCCTTTGTGGTAACCTATCTCCCTCTAGGACCCTGCAAAGCCGGTACCTCGTGTGTTGAGTTGTGCCACTGCAGCACAATTGATGCCTATTTAATTTATTCGGCTTAGATAGTTAGTCAAACTATCTTATAAAACCATAGGAGCTCTGGCTCCTATGGAGTTCAAGGGAGTTAGGATCCCATATCCTATTAAAAACAAATGCTGTATGAATGCCTGATGCCTTTAGCCTTTCCCCCCTCCACCTTCTCTCCCCCTTATTTTTTTCCTGAAACCACGGCTTTTATGAAAGTGTACCTTGTATACCCATTAGGTCATTCACTTTGCCACACAACATCTCCATTGCCAGTTTGGTTGAGCAGATAATTAGTGCAATGACAGATTGCACTCTGTCAAAGGATCTATTATAAAGAGATATAACATGAAAAAAAAATATTTTCTCTAGGCTGCTCTTCTTTTTGCCAGGTAGGTGGATGAAAATGAATGAAATCATTCCAATGTATGGATGAAATGTTCACTTTTTAAGCCAGCCAAATACTATCCAATATAAACCAGCACTATCTGCTTTGCATTTCTGACATTCCTGCCTTGTTACTTGCACATTAACTAACAGTAAACCTGCAACAGTAGGTATTTTTCCTGTTCTAACTGTATTTTCAAAAGATATTTTTTACCAAATACTCCACATTACTGTTACTTCATTAATTCTTGCATCTTCCTTTATTAATTACTCCAAAAATTCTATTAAAAATCATTTACAACCATTTTTTATACATTAAGATCATCTCTGTCTGAGTCTTGCACATTTTGTTACTTTTCACTTCTCTTTTCTAAATCGTAGCAGTGTCTAGCCCTGAACTTTTTTTCTTGACCTTAGGGAATTTTATAGCTGAATAATTTCCCAGTTCAGGTTTGTATTCTCCATGAGTTAGGCTGACTGCTGTTACAAGCTCTGGGGAAACAGCTCTCTAACAGTTCTGAGTACACACGTTACTGCTCAGTGCTGTGTTCTGTTTGCACAAAGCAAATGCAGCAAGACCACAGTTATTGCTTTCCAAGTGCATACTTATTTTCAAGTCAGTGACAACTGCATTTCAACCCCACCAAATCCAGCCTAGATTCACTCAGCCCAGCACAGAACTACAATTACTTTTAAAATACTCATTATGTTCTACATGGAATGCAGCAAACTGCTCCATGTCAAAGACTTCACATGACAGCTCTACTTTTTCTCCAATATGTTGTGAGAAGATGCTTAGGGAGTCATCCTTTGTTATTGCAATAACTGATGCCTTGCCTAACATTTATAGTTGTATCTAGTCCCTAAATTTCAAGGTGTTGTGATCATGACTGGTCTACAACTATAACAGTGGTGGTGTTACTGGATGCCCAACCCAGAAAGCCTTAACTCTTGATATTGGGAAGATAATGTGCTATAAAATCTCTCCCTTACAACAGTCATGTGGCTCCTTGTTTAGCTACAGTATTTGCTGCCCTCTTGCTAAAGGGTCAGCATGGATTTCTAAAGCATTTGTGTTAAATATTTCCCTCTTCCTACTTCCTTTCTCTATGTAGTAAGTCTTGCAGGTCAGTGGATTTGTCTGGGCAGATTACAGACACTCCAGTATGACTTCTTACCAAACTCCTTTCTTATGATCAAGATATTCTTTATTTTTCAGTGATGCTCTTCATTCCAGGAAGAAACTGTTTGTCCATTTGTTTCCAGCCCACTGGGGAACATCCACTCCTTTTCACAAGGGGTCCTCGCAAAGGACCCTGCTTCTGTAGCAGTTTTGGGTGCTTTTCTGAGCTCGTTTGTGTTCAGCTGAGCAACAGCTTTCAGTTGCTTTTTCCGCTCTCTGCAGGACCTTTTGTCTAGTTGGTCCTTCATTATGCTGATTTCAGCAATCTAACTCAGCACATAGCAGCAATTTGGATCATTCACCTTCTAGCTTATCCTTGGCATTCTGCTGATTCTGGTGGTCTGCATTTTGCTGTCCTTATTTCTCAAAGTCACTGGCCTTTAGTGCCTCCCCTGTGAGAGAAGGAGCTGTACTAAATGATCTGGGGATGTTCTGTGACATTTCACGAGGTAGTCTTCTGTTCCTCAAGACTGCAACTTAATCTCCAACAGAGGTTAGGTTCACAGGTAGATGTTTACTTGTCTCTCCAGGCATAAATCAGAATGTTCTGTATCTGATATAAACCGCAACAGAGAGAACTTGCTTTCCATCAGCAATACTGAGAAAAAAAACCCAAACCCAACATATGAAGTGAAGATTCCAGATTTCCTCCGTGACCATTTCTCATGCTAGCTATTTGCTGTTACTGTTCAAATGACCTCTGATTCATTGGACTTAATGCTGGCCTTTTCTTTCTCTTCATTAAAGGTTATCCAACAACCTCACAGCTCAAGCCCAAAAGCAGCAGCCCAGCCACACACCTGGGACAAAGCATTCAAGAATCAAAGCTGCTTTCCAAAAATCAATGATAAGAGACCCAGAGGAACCGCGTTCAGTCACCTCAAAGGCAGTCTGCTCCCCAGAGCAAAACCTGGAATTGGTCAATCACGATGGAGCTGCTGCTTGGCCTGAAGTCTGCTGTGCAGTAATCACCTCCCAGACCTATCTCAGCATTGCTCCTAACTTACCTACCTTTTATGAAATATTTTTCATTAAGCCTTGTTAAGTTCCTGTTTGCTGCTGTGTTGAAAATAAGTAGCAGGACAAGGGCTAATTTATGTATACAATAGACACCAAATGAAATATTTGCTCTAAGCTCAGTCAGAACAATAAACTTGTTAGAAGCAACCTATGAAGGGAAAACAAAACATTCATTGAGAAGCATTCGTTAAGAAGTTGAATACTGTTGAAGAGGGAGATAACTGAGAATAATGAGCTAAAATCATGCTGAATTAGATCCCTCTGGACTTCTAGAAACTGCTGTTTCTTGATATCAGAAGTGCCACCATCTGCCTGTATGTCAGCACAGGTCACAGGGCTCTTCCTGCTGTACAACGCTACCAAATCTCTAGGTAATGTAAGTCCTTAGTGCCTTATCACCAGTGCACAGCTTGCAATACTGTATATACATAGTCCAAGGAGACAAATTCTCACAGCAGCTCCTTATTTTGTGTCACAGTTACTGCAAAAGAGAAGAGACCTGGTGTGATACTACCATATCTATTAACATCTGTAAATAAACTAGGAAAACAGTGTGAGATTTGAAAAGTGATCTTGCAACAAATATTTCAATACAAAGAATAACATCCAGGTGGTCTGCACTGAAGCAAGTTCCCTCAGTTACTAGAGGAGGCTGGAATGGAAAAAGAAAATTATGGTGATGGAGACTAGACAAATGCTGTAAAAGGAAAAGAGAAATGGGAAATTTTGAAGAAAATGCATCTGGGGATTCTGAAAACAGCTCAACAGGGACAGTTTGTGCTGCACCCCAGCAGCCTGGCAGCAACAGCCAGCACATCTCTTTGAACACAAGGAAAACCAGAGTCTGCTGGGAGCTGGTTATTAGACTTGCTGTTTCCAAATGACTCAGCTAAACACCGCAATCCTGACCTGCCTTCCATACAAAAAATGGTGCTTGACATAAATATTTTCAATTAGGTGGTTTCAATTCATTTGGCTATGTCACGATTCTAAGGAATTTTAAACATTTATAAAGGTGAATGATTCATACAATGAAAAACCTCTATATCATTAAAAAACTTTCAAAAAGAAAAGGAGATACTGAAGAATATGGCCAAATGCCTTTATACAATCCCCTAAACCCAGGAAGCCCCTCCAGAAGAGGTCAGGCTCAGAGGGTTCCCATCAGTTCTGGTTCTGCACAAAGCTAGTTTAACATTCAGAGGTGTGAATCACCAAAAACTAAACCCAAGTGTGGTGTATGGGTGAAGCAGAAAGAAGTTCTACTGCTATTAAAATGCAGATGACGATCTAATCTACGTAGCCAGTGGTAGCTTGACTGGTACTTAAACCAGTGTGACGATCCATGGTCACATGGACAGAAACAGGCAATAAATTTACATAAAATTGCAAATGCTCAAGTTTTCTCATGTTAATGTAACCTCACCTTTCAGTGAAACAGGACGAAGCTGAAATGCCAACCAATTCATAACAAATTCTTAAGATAGTGTTTGCAGAGAGGAAAGGTAACTCAGTTCTAATCAAAGTGAGTGCCGTTGCAAGATGGTGTCATGGATGCATTTTCCTGAAACCTCATTCTCTCTATCTATGGGAAATTCAGATCAGTAGGATGCAAAGTCTGATAAGCTTAAGCATCCTGGTACGTTAAAAATGGCAGGTTCAGACATCATACTGAGAGGGAACATTGGCTGCATGAGCAGATAGGTAATCGGCTCACTTTTCAATTGAGAAAAGATGCAGTGCTTCCAAGGTACTGCTTTTTCATTCCACGGTTTGTAAGCTTGGAGCTGCACAGTCCACAGCAGATGTGGTTACAAAGGGCTTGTCAATAAACCCTCTACCTAATATGCGCAATTCTGTGCAGACACTTATTCCCTCAAATAGGATAAAATCATCCCCCCTTTGTAAACATACATATGGAGGTATGCAACAGCAAACAGGCAGGGTGAAGTGTTCAAATGCTTTCAACTATCTATATGGACAAAAGAGACAACATTTTTGCTCCCATAAGATAGGGTGTGAATACCCACTGCATGACACAGAAAAAGAAACTGGCTCAATGTTTCATTTTCCCAGAACCTCATTAGTAAAAAAAAGAAAAAAAAGAGATTACTCTGCTTTTGTGTCCTGCTCCTACTCTTTGGTCTCCATTTGAGCCCTGCTTCTCAGTAAATCTTTCTTTTTAGGCTGGCATACATCAGCTTTCATTAAGGAAATGTTAGGGGTAAAGAAAAGAAAAAAAGTCTAAAAGACATCTTTAGAGCTTTCTCTCCCCTTCTCTGTTGCTTTCAGCATTTATGAGAGCAGAAGTTGGGGTTTTTTCATATTTGAATGATGCATTCTTTACTGACCAAAGACAGAGCACACTGTGCCATTAAAGCAAATTCTTTATATAAGCAACACATGGGGAGAGACCAACCACAGACCATTCCCTGAATAAAAATTTAAAACTCAGAACTCACCAGTAAATCACTAATAGGCAAATTGTCAAAATTCAGCATTTTGGGTTGTTGGGGTGTTGGTTGCAGGTTTTTGAGTTTGGGGGTTTTTTGAGGGGTGGGGCTGTTTTTTTGTTTTTCCTCGCAAATGGTTTGCCCAGCTGTATTTTAGAATCAGATCTGTCAGCAACTCAGTATTTCTGTTTCTTTGGATTTGCAATGGGGAATATCAGCATGCGGAGAAAGCTTCAATATACTGATTATTATACAAACCCCCCACATATAATAAGCAAGCAGCTCCTGCAGTGCTGGGCTGCTGTTCAGGCAAACTAGCTATAAACTGGCGACAACTTGTTGGATTGTCAAAAGACAAAGCTCTTCCGTTAAGCTTATAAATACTTATTATTCTAAGTAATTAGAAAAATACTGGAAATGGACATGTATTATGGTAAACAAGACCCTTATAAGCCAGACTGCCCCTAAACTGGAAAAAAAAGATATCAAATTAACATACTTGCGAATGTTCCACTTCTTGTGCAGAAATAACAGAACCAAGCAAAGGGAGACCACCAATGGCCAGTGCAATGGAGAATCACTTTATAGCAGTACACCAAACTATGTAGTCAGATAAATATGCTTAATTAGTTGTGCCAGAGTCAGGGAGAAAATGATAGCCTTGTTGCTTAGTGATTTTCTGAGAGGCTGTTATTGTGGCCACATTTTATTTTGTAGAAATTTTCTGTTGTATGTGCCTTTTAGGTCTGATTCTCAAAAGGCAGGAGGCAATGACTAATTACAGTGCAACTTATGAGAATATCACCAGCTAAGTGTCTTTTACACGACTTCTAAGTACATTGAAATACAGAAATACTATAAGAAAAAACAATTTGGTTTCTAAAGCAGTTTCTGCTTTTACTTATATAGACTTGGAAGCAAAGAAGATTTTGGAGAGGCTTTTTTCGCATACAACCATTTGCCTCAGCAGTCAGGCCAAACCAAGTTGTGATGTCCAGTATACCATTGTCTTTCAGTTTATCTAAGTGTTCTGTGATCTGATGCCATTTCCTTACTACAGTTCAAAAAGGTCAATGATACAGTATGAGGGCATTGAATCAGACACACAAAAATAATCCATAAGTCTATGAAATGGTTTCAAGACTTCAAAAAATTATAGGTGGAATGCAGAAAGAATCAAAGCACAGCTGCTGCTGTGCCACAGGTCAACACTGACCTTTGCAGAGATGCACGAAATTGAAGAAAGGCAATGCACACAGAGGCAAGATGGTAGGCTCCACATGGATAATAAAAAAAAGCAGCAAAGGTTTGACTGTGTGGTTTTCCTGTGCTGTCCTAAGACAATGCTCTAATAAAAGTCAAACATTTATGCAAAAGTTGATTTTTAACCATTTTTTTCAAAGCATGTTATGAATAGCCTTCTTCTATGAATAGGACTCAAGCACTACCAGATTGGAAAAAAAAAGTAAAGATGGAAAGCAGAAAATGGGGACCAGAAGAGAAAATTAGTATCTACCATGAAACATCTGCAGGACACACTTAAGACCCCTAAAGGGAAAGTGATGCAGTGGTTTGGCCATTCAGATCTTGGGCAGATACATACCATCCTTGGGACATCTTGCTTGAAGCCATGTGGGTTTTTCAGTCCTGTGATTGCAGCATAGCACCCTCTTCTTCCCCAGCTTTTTCCTCCACTGGTTGTTACCCTTCCTATTGTGTAATTAAAGCAGACTCATAATTTTTGATGCCAAGTGAAGCATTTCATTAATCATCACCAGCAATATGACAGAAACAAGGAGAGAAAGTGCTCTAATCATACTCATATTGGGACAGCCTGATTTTTGTCTCTCCCTCCCACAGCACTGGCAATTGCTCCAGTGAGCAATGAAAGCACAAACATAAGTAGGTTTAAGGTGACTGACCCCACATAGGCTGAAATAAGAGGAAAGTTCCTGGCAAGTAGGGAAGAGATTGTCTGGAATAATTTCCTCTATTAGTAGGAAGGAAAAGCAGACCTTATTGTCTTCATGTCACACATGATACACTGAAGATGGACCACGTTCATTAATCCAGTATTTCCCTTTCAGGCCAGTGATTTTACTGCTGAGCTGAATGTCAGGATCCAGTACCTTCTCCTGTATAGTCAGTGAGGTGAGCACTAAGCTAGGACGGGTACTATGTGCCCACCAAATAGCTCTTGACGAATGCTAAATCCCAGCCAAATTTAGGGGGGTGGGAGCAGATCTTCACAGACCTTCTCTGTTGCCCAGAGATGATACAAAAGGAGGGGTGGCTTTTCCCCTTATTAAGAGGTTTCTTGTGTAGTGTTGCCAAGAACAATACGGCAAGAGATGGGACCTTGGCAATGCTATACTCTCTGCCACACAGCCACCTGGCAAGTACTTCACTCTCATCACATCTATGGGAGTCCCTCATGGGTCTTGAACTTCTTTCCTACCATCTTTTCTTGAACTCTAGTTGGTAAATGCTACCTCAGGGTACTCCTTACTGTATTTTTTGTACATCAGTCTTAGAATAACAGTGAATCAGGTTCCAGGTTGGCACTGGGCACTCAACAAGCAAAATGACTTGAAGATCCATCAGATATGAAGTTTTCTGAGGTTCATTCTCTGAAACAGGTGTGCCTGTTTGTATTTCTTTCCTTTAATCCCACTAAGTGACTATACACATGCAGCAATTATATCCAGCAATCGGGACACTTCAATTTGCTCTGAATTTAGCCTGGACAAGCAGTTATCCAGACTACATCAGTCAAACCAATGACAGCAAAGAAGATTAAAAAAGAAAGCATAAGGAGGAAGATGCCACTCCAGGAGATAATTGAGGAACTGTGAGAATGTCCATTGAGTTTGACAATTTCAGGCTAAAAGGCTTCTGTCCTAACAGATATTTTATCTCCCACTTAACCCTTCACATTTCACCTCCCTGCCCAGCCCCATGTCAACCACTGGGAAGTTCCCAAAATATCCCAGCAGAGCTCTCTATAACAAGTTATTGCCCGCCCTTGTGAGTTGTTCCAGGTGAGCAATTGCTAGTAACCCAAGCAGGGGAAATCTACCCTTCTCCAAACACCCAGTCAATCACAAGGCAACTAAGGTCATATTGACCCAGTCCCCAGACACACTACTACTAGGAGCATGGCCACAGGTGGACAAGCCAAGCACCATCAACTGAGTATAAAATCCTTTAGTAAGCCTACTGTGGGCAGTTGTGTGGGGAGATATTTCCTATTTACTGTGATGTCTTCTTGCTGTCGTGGCCTTAATTACCACTCTTTAATTGGAGGCCTCTCTCTGACAGAGGGATCTCATATGATGACTCTTCATATGAAGAGTTAAGGGAAAAGGAAACATAAATAATTTGCTGATGATTACTATAAAGGATTATTATACTTACTGCTGCCTTTCCTACTGCTCCTGCCCTGCTCTTGGCTCCCAAAGAATTTTTTTTTTTGTTGCTTTTGCTTTTTTGCTTATTTCTTTATTTCTTTCTCATCAGCTGATGATGCCAAATAACTGTCTTAAATCAATTCTAGCAATGCTTGGGGTATCCTTTTCTGTAGTTTTAGGGATTTTCTTTCCTCTTCCACACCTGCAAAGCCTATCAGAGTTAGTTTCCACTGCCTTTTAGGCATAACCTACCTTTTCTATTTTACTTATGTATTGCTCTGTAGCTAGATGTCTTCAGGAGCAGAATATTTCAGATTTTACTGATGAACTCCAAATACATCTGGGGTAGGATTTGATAAATATAATGATTAACAATTCTAATGTATTCTGGAACAGTCAGTTCAGCACACCCACCACACACAGCTATATCCAACATATACATTAACAAGTCAGCTAGAGGGGATGGCATTCACAGCAAATCACTTGAGTCTGTGCCTTTTGATTCCTCTCCTGTTCTTTCAGTGTCACAGAAGCATAGGAATTTCCAGGTGTCAGGGAGTTTAGGTAATCTGAGCTGTGCATCAACTTTAATAATTACGTAAACTGAAGAAATAATACAGAGAAATGTAAGTTGACTTTTATATTTATGAGTGCAAAAGAGCCCTAATTACGTGGGTTGAATCATGTTTCAGTCTGTGGAGGAAAGGAGCATTCGTCTATTATTCTTGTACATGCATCTTATACCTTCATCCCAGCTCTTACTGGGTGTTATTAGGTTGGATTACTTGTTTAGTGAAGTTCCAAGATTAGTCCCTCTCCCAGATGTTGGATTTATACAGAGAAGTCCAGGGAGCTGCTGATTTGAGTGGAAGAAATCATTTCTCCTGAAGCAATGTTGCAAGTAAGGAAAATAAGTCGAATACAGGCACAGCATCCTCTACCACAAAAGAAATTCTCAACAATTTCTGTATGCTGATGACACTTGATGGAATATCTCAGCTTCTATATGAGCCTTAGAAATAAATCTGCACACAGAAATTATTTAGGGCAGCACTGCCAGAATTAAGTGGAAAGCATTCTTCTTATAAGCATGGTCTGCAAATCAAGCACTCTGTGCTGGACTTGTATCTGTGATATAGCTCCGTAACCTTATAATCTAGGAGACCGTGATTTTAAAATTTGCAGTTATTTGATTACACAAGGGAACCTTCTAACCTTATTTTGTTACTATCCATTCCATTTGGGGACAATGGACCTTCCAAGCAAACTTCCCTGACCTAGGAGTGGTTCTGATTTGGGCCAGCTTCAACACATAATTGTTAAATTGAGCAGGCGGTTGACATACTGTATTCAAGGTTGGCTTCCCTACATCAATTATTTTAAAGAACTATCTACAAATTCTGCTTCCATAGCTACCTCTTTAATATGATTCATCTGCAGAAAAAACCCCAAGCGTCAGCAAATGGAATCTGGCAAGAAATGAATCAAATAAGCTTAAAATAGTGTCATGGTGCCTATATTGAATTTCATGTGACTGAAGCAGTGCGTCTGAGAACCCTACTGTTTGTAGCTAAAAGAGAAAAGAATTGATGACATCAGCAATTTACCTCATTATATCGCTATAGGATGATAAACAATATTTTCCCCAAGTCCTTCTGAGTTCATCTTAAGTGGTTTTAAAGAATGTATATGGTGCATTTGTACTTAAATTATTGTACTTTCAAAATATCGGGGAGCTGAGGCAGCAGGAGATAATTTGTAGGACAGCTTGAGACACTTTTATAACAGCTTTAATATTGCTGCAATTGTCTTCTTGTTTCCTACAAGGCAAAACTAATGTCGCATTTGAAGCTCTCTTATTGAGCATGTTCTTCTTCCTCCTCCTCGAGATGGATCTTTTTTAGGAGGGAAAACTTCCCCTGAAATCTGAGAGGTTTTTGTCACTGCTTTCAGTAACAGCAGGACCAGGAGTATATTGTCTTGTTTTCCTTAACAGGCATGTTTACCTACTTCTCCTCTTCTTGACCAATCCCACTTGTTTGTTTTAGCTTTGTTTGTATTCGTCTAGGCAAGGGCTTGTGCACTTCTGCTGGTTTTCTTTTAAAGCTTCAGATCTGCCTACTTTTGCTTCAGGACACATGGACTTCCACTGTACTCTGGTGGCTGAGTTACAGCCACTGCAGAGCAGATGAGAGACTGACTGCTACTCTAGCCTGGACCTTCTGGAGATTTATGGTGTCTTGGGTTCAGCAGTAGCAGTCATTTTTCTCCTTCTTAGTAGCTGGTGCAGTGCTGTGGCTTTGACTTTCAGCC
>JANHGB010047462.1:0-52825 GCA_026283785.1 Coracopsis vasa
TTCTATAAATAGAAAACACAAGCAAATACATAAAAATTTGTTAGATGTTGTAAGTTATTGGTAATGATTTTAACTTTAATAGAAGCTTTTGTGATAGGTTGATGTTTTAGAGTAAAGGGAAATGTCACCATGAGTGAAGAAAACACCTTCATGCTAAAACTAATTGTCTAAATCTATCATACTTTCTTGTATTTACTTATAAATGTACTGACAGCAGGAAATAATGGCAGCACATTGGTTTTAGAGAGGCTCTTTTATTGTTTTTGATTCTCAGCAGTATGCTTTTGAATGGTTAGGTAGCCCTTTAGAATAAATTACTAATAAAGATATTTTGATAGTGAACTTCTTAATTGTCAGCATGGGGAAAAATGGGAGTGGTTCTATTTGTTTAAGGAGATAAAATTGATATTCTTTTGTAAATGTTTTCGTTGTTTCAAGTACGAGATCTATGGAAAAATCTTTTAAATTGCATAAGTAGTAAATATTGCTTCCTTGTTTACTATAATTTTTTCCCAGATGAAAACTCAAGAGGTAGAGCTGGCACTAGAAGAAGTTGAAAAAGCTGGGGAAGAGCAAGCCAAATGTGGTAAGCAAGCCTTTATAAGCTATCCCTAAGTGTTTTGTTAAATATATTAATGAATTTTTTAGTGTAGGTTGGTTTTGTTTGTGCTTTGGTTGGTTGGTTATTTTTTATAAAATTTAGGAAACTGAATAAAATACCAACTGCTCTAAAGTCAATTGTTTGAGTGAAGCCATATTTAAAGACTGAGGTTAAGCACTGTTGGTTTGGGTACTTTTTACTTTGTTGGGTAATTCACTATATCCGTTCCATTTTAACAGAAAACCAATTTAAAACAAAGGTGATGAAACTTCAAAATGAATTAGAGGTATGTTTTAAAATTTTCCTGGTTTATAGATTGCTGTTAAGTGGTTTTTCTAAGTGAGTTTGGTTTTGTTTTTTTTTTTTCTTTAGACTACTGTTTTAATCTAGTAAAGAGATATAAAAGCCCTACATTTTAACTAATACTTTTTTTTTGCTTTTGAATGCTCTCTAGCCTCAGGTTTGCAAAGCGCTGTATGTACAATGAGTTTTTTTATACTTTAATAAATCCCGTTTATTTTCAGAAATTTCTGAGTATTGTTGAAAGAAGTTAGTGAGTCCTTCCTGTTGCTTTTCCTGAACATTAGGGACATTAATCTTAGCATCTGCTGTGTTTTTTTTTTAGTTCTTTCTGTTTTTAAGAACTGTACTATACTTAGAATGTTATTCTAATGCTTTTAAGATGGCACAAAAATCTGCTGGTGGTCGTGATACTCGTTTTTTGCGTGATGAGATCCGCCAACTAGAAAAACAATTAGAACAAAAAGAGAGACAGTTAACAGATATCGAAAAAGAACTGGAAAAAGAGAAGAAAGTGAATGAACAGGTAAGAAGGAATCCAGCTTTACATCTCTAAAAGCTGTCCTGGAACATCTTTTGAAAAGTCAATGTTCTGAAAATAACTTCTGAAATTAAAAGAAAAACCAGACCCACTGGTGAAATCGGACTGCTCTGCATACATTTTCGATTTGTTTCTGGAGTTCTTTGTTTTTATAGTTTGTTCTTTTAGTGATACATATAAAGGTTTTCTGTCTTCATTCTAGCTTGCTCTTCGAAATGAAGATGCTGAAAATGAAAACATCAGATTAAGGAGAGAGGTTAGTAAAGAGTTATTGCTGATTTACTGTATTTTTAACATTCTTTATAAATAAATCATTATCTTTCTGTATTTATAGTCTTTAGCATGACATTATGTTTCATTCTGTTTTAGAAGGTTTTGTGGCTACCAGTACAAAGAGAATACAGAATTTTAATTGCATTTAGTAAATATGTTATACATCTGCTCCAATGAAACGTAGTTAACTGAGGTCAGGAGGTGTCACCACTTGGATTTACATAGTCCTAATGTGCATTAATTTTGTCTGTATTTTGTGTTTTGACTTTTTAGTGTTATTCTTAAGTACTGTTGACAAATGGATTTGGTGGGTATTAGACAAGATTTGGTTTATGCTTGTTGCTTTTGCTAAGATTATCTGATTGGTTAACATAAAATTATAAAAAGTCAAAAGTTAATACAACAATAAATGCAAAGGTAGAGTTAACATTCTTTATTCCTAGATTTTTTTGGTCATTCTCTTGAAACTACTTTTTTGTAGCCATTTTTAGAAAAAAAAATACATGTTTTAGAGCATTTAGTACCTGTAATCTTGGCCTTTAAGAGAATAAAACAGACAGCAAAAGTTAAATTAAGGTCCATGGGGAAACCTTTGAGAATTGTTCATCAAAATGCCCTCTTAAGTATGTGTGTGTATGCTTGTATATGCATACACAGGTATAGAGAAATCTCTCTTTTATTTTGTCTCTACCTTGATTCCTATTTAGTCTTCTGAAAGATAATTTCTAATGTTTTTCATGCTTTGTTTTCTTGTTCTCTCCTTTTTAATCTGAAGAAAAAACGCTTACAGAAAAAGGTGAGGCTTCTAAGTTTTTTAAAAGCAGACACTAGGAATTTGGATGGGTTTTGACTGTCTTAGGGCGTTGTGTTAGCTTGCTAGAAAAGCAATGTCTTTGTCTTTAACTCTTCAAAATAAATTTAAGTTTGGATTGCTTTCTGTGCAGAATGAAGAGTTGCGTCAGGATGTAGTTGACTATCAGAGGCAAATAGATTCTCAGAAAGAAGCAATTCTGTTACGAAGAGGAGAGGATTCTGATTACAGATCACAGTTGTCCAAAAAGAACTTTGAGCTTGTCCAGTGTTTGGATGAAATTCAGGTAAAATCTATGGATACTATTGAATATTTATTAGACTGTTACTGACAATAGTGTTTTTCACAAAGCTATTTCCAACTCATGTGGAGTAAGGGAATTCATAATGTAGTTGGGTTCTGTGATGCTTATGCATAGCACTGGTGAATCTGACAGAGGTAATTAAGTCACTGGAAATTGGAGATGTATCTTTTGTTTGCTGCTAGGATTTGTTGCAGTTGATAATCTAGAGGTGAAATACTCTCTTCTGTGCTAATTTCTTGTAAGACTTTCAAGTCAACATTTAAGGTAGCTTAGTGCTTATTGGTCAATTAGAGCTTATTCAGGTCTTCAGATGTGCACTATTTAAAAGCAGCTTTTTCTTTAATTTTGCAGAATTTGACTGAAGCTAATGAGAAGCTAGACATTCAAAACCAAGAAATGAGGAAGAATCTTGAGGAATCAGTACAAGAAATGGAAAAGATGACTGATGAATATAACAAAATGAAACTAATTGTGCAACAATCTGATACTGTTATGGATCACTTAAGAAAAGAGAAAGAACAGTACAAATTTCAAGTAAGAACTTCACTCATATTTTAACTTAAAATAAAAAAACGTTCAACATATCCAGTTAAAAATATGCACTCTACTGAAATAACACTCTCTAAAAGTAGTATGATCTTTAAATTTGGTGCAAATTTTAAAGATTGCCATCAGATATTTTGTACAAAATGTTAGTCATACTTGTGTTCTTAAGAGTCATGATCTTCACTTGCTGCTGTAATGCTAATCTGTTAAATTGTATGCACTTGGTATAATGTGTTTATACGTATATATTAAGCAAAACATTTTTGTGATCTGATATTAATGCAAATGGCGTTTCTAGGTTCAGGAGCTTTCAGACCAGCTGAAAGCAAAGAATGAAGAAGACTATCCACTTATGGCAGCTGTAAATGCAAAAGTTGAAGAATGGAAGGTACTTTTTAATACTTTTTTTATTAGTTTTACGGATTATTTCAAGTGTTCTGATGGTATTTTATCTTCTTTTCAGAATATCTTAGCTTCAAAAGATGATGAACTACTACAGTATCAGCAAATGTTGTTTAACTTGAAAGAGAAATTGAAAATGGCCCAACTTGATGTAGACAGAAACAGTATAATTGCCCTTCAACAGGTACAGTCTATGTGAGAAATCACCACTCACTAAATATGCTAGTGACCAAATAATAATAGTCTTTCATAGTTTGCAAATGCCACAATATGTATTGCTTAAGTTTGAGTATTACGAGACAGGTCAAGTCATTCTACTGCAAAGATAGCTTAATAGACAGTGGCAAAGGAAACTTCTCTTGCTGTATGTATGAACTGAGCTCTTGGTGGTAGTTTGTTCTGCTAGTTTCGTATTTGTCTTTTCCATTATTAGAGTGATAGCTTTAACTTCAAAGCATCCATAATTTAATGTTTTTAAATTATAGCTGAATTTCTGTCTTCTAAATTTGTTAGTCAAGGAAGACTCTTGTATTACATGTTGGGCCCATGTAGATTGAGCAGTGAGGTGAGATAAATTTATGTAGTCTTCCAAAACTAGGAACAGAGAGCTTCTCAATAAAAAAAAGAAAAGAAAAAAAACTTAAGTACAAATCAGCCTCTTCCTCTTCAGAAGAGAAAGGCAGCTGACAGTAACTGCTAAGCAGTTGTAGAGTCTGGGTTTAGCTGACTAGATGGCTCTAGAGGTTGCTTTTTTTGGATGACCATCATTAGCATGACATTTTGAACAGTTTTGTGGAAATAAGTGTATTTTTAAAACAGACGCTTTAAAATCAAATCAATTTACTGCGCTGTGTTTTAACTCAAAATGGACCAAGCTTGTTATGCTTCAGTGTATGTTCACATTCTAAAGGGTTATATTTAGCTCCTTACAACTTTGCTAAGCACTTTGCCATTAGATTTGAACTGTGGTTATATTTATCCTCTAAGAAAGCCTGCGCTTTTGTTTTTCATAATATTGGTGTAAAGTAAGGTAAGCAACTCTTGAGATTTTTATGTTATAATTACGTTCTGTAACTTTTTTCTGAGTATCTTTTGTATCTTTTTCCTCTTCTTTTGTTCATCACAGACAAAATAACATGAAGCTCTTTATGATATTTCTAAAGTTCATGTGTAAGCACAGAAACAGTATATTTAAATAGAAGTCACTTTCACAGTCTGTTTGTACTTATGGATGTATATGCATGCAAAATAAGGTGTGATACGACTTTCTAAAAGTTGCATGCCTTGCTGAAAGGCAGTCTACAACACAGGTGTCATGTATGGTGGATTGTTAGTCCTCCCAGTCTTGACCTGTATCTCTTGGTTCCGACTGGCAACTGTTTCTGAGGAAGCTGTAAGAAACATGCATCATCTGAAACTTTTCATGGTACCTTGTTTAACTCTGAGAGAACTGTTCCATTTAAAATGGTTGTACTAAAATACTGCTTTGTGTGTATGTGTTTGAGTGCTTTATTTTTACTCACTCTTTTATTTTTCCTGCTTTGCCTTTATATACCCAACTTCTAGATAATATCTGAACTCTCTGTTGTAAGTACAGTATATTTGGTGTTCTATAAATTGTTTTGTCTTAGCTACTTTTAATTTTTACTGTGTGGTGTTATATATTGGTAGTTTGCCTGTCAGTAGAGAAGAATTCTTAATGGAGTTTCTTTTTTGTGTGTGTGTAGGGTGTGCAAGAGAGGGATGCGCAGATACGATTGCTTACTGAGCAAGTTGAACAGTACACCAAAGAAATGGAACAAAATGCACTGCTAATTGAGGAATTAAGAAATGATCTCCAAAAAGATAAAGGTAGCAACCATTTTATTTTAATGTCTATGGAAGGGTGATAAGAAACCACAAATTTTACTGTACGTTCTTTATTCATTAAAATACAGAAAAATATTTGCAGTATATGAGTAATATTAGTCTCTAGTATTTTTTGTTCATTTTCATTTATTAAACATTCATTAAAAGTTTAAATACATTCACAGTAATTCAGTGGGGTTTATGGCAATGCAGTGTGTAGTTAACTAAACCTGGTCTATAAAGGTTAGAGCATAACATGTAAGATTTCAGCTCTATGAAGAATTCCAAGTGAGTAGTAACATGCAATTCAAAATAAATTCTAATGCACTTATAATATATTTATACTATATATAAAAAAATGATGTGCATTTCTTATTGTTTGAGTGAACAATTGGGAGAAAAAGCACTAGTGTAGTCTTTTGCAATTACTTAATTAAAAAGAGCAGCAAAGGTAAGATCTCCTTCGTAACATCATCCAGAGTGTTTCTTTCTTACTTGATGCCTGATAGCAAGAATTCCTAGCTCTAAACAAATCAAGGTTTTTCTTTACAGGTCACTCATCTCTTGCTCAGCAGAATCGCATTGGGGAAATGCAAGAAAAGTTGAAAATGCTAGAAGAGAGAACTAAGGAGGCTGAGAAATCAGCAGAATTAGCAGAAGCAGATGCTAGAGAAAGGGACAAAGAGCTTGTTGAGACTCTGAAACGAATGAGAGACTATGAACTGGTAAGCAGTGTGTCAGACTGGACAGGGTATTACATCTATTTTTAGGGGGCCATTTTGTCCTTCTATTTTTTTGTTGACTCTGTTCTAATTAGAAATTAAGTTAAAGACTTCTGATGCTGGGGTTTGTTGTTTGGGTTTTTTTTTTTAATAATAACATTTAGCATTCCAAGGCCAGGCTGGCCAGAGCCTTGGGCGACATGATCTAGGGTAAGGTGTCCCTGCCCATGGCAGGGAGGTTGGAACTAGATGATCTTAAGGTCCTTTCCAGCCCTAACCATTCTGTGATTCTATAGCAGTTACTGACTGCTTGCCATATTTAACGATTTGTACAGGTCATCAGTTTTAGCATATTAATATGGGTTTCTGAAGTCCATTGAACAGTAATTGAGCACTCAAGATTCTTCAAAGAATCATTTAGGAAGAGGACTCAGTTTTGAAATATGCAGAGGCTCCTCTATAGTTAAAAGATTAAATTTGTAAAAGACAAATTTGTAGATCTGCTTTTTATTCAGTAACCTTTTTCATTAAGTGTAGTGAAGAAGAGTTATACAGTTTGAAAAACTTATCTGTGTAGTGATGAAAACCATATTCATAATTTATTTTTCTTACATCTGCTGTTGGTTGTTTTACTTTCCATTTGGTTTCAGGGAATATATGGTTTGGAAGAGGCTGTTGCTGAAATAAATGATTTAAAAAAGCAAATCAGAATACGAGATCATGAGATCGAAACATTAATTAAGGAGGGCAATAAACTTGAACTTAAAATAAATGATTTTCTTGATGAAAATGAAGAACTCAGAGAGCGCTTAGGTATGCTATATCCCATATGTTTTCAATTATTTGTTGTGTAAGAATTAAAATAATATTGTATCATGGAATATTACTATACCAAGTAACTGCTTGGAAATAATTTTGTATATTCTGGTAATATTTGCAAGTATCAAGTTAGGACAAACTGCATGAATGTACATGGCTTGCAGGTTGCTTTGAATGAAGGAAATGGGATAATAGGTGTTGTAGTCCTTTCTTGGGTTTGATTCGTCTTTGACTGTACTCTGCTTAATTAATTTCATAATATAGTAACTGGAAACTGAAGTTGTAGTGCTGGATTGAAAAACAGAAGACTTTGGACAGGCTTATTTTTACACAGAAGAATCTAAACATAAATGTTAATTTTAATATAAACATAAATCTAGTTAATTTTAGGTAGCATTTTATTGCATTTTGGGTTTTGAGTGAAGTAAAATTATGCTTTTTCTTGGTGCTATTATATGTAGCATAAGATGTGTACACATATTAAAGTGCATGTATTCAACTATCTGCTTTTTTTTTTTAAATCTACTTGACTAGTTGTGTTCTATTTTAAATTAAATGCATTCTAATGATTACTAACATTAGTGTTCCTGCTTAATGAATAATTATATAGTGTATACTATGTTTTAGGTCTTGAGCCAAAGGCAATGATTGATTTAAGTGAATTCAGAAACAGCAAAGCACTGAAACAGCAGCAATATAGAGCTGAAAACCAAATTCTTTTGCAAGAGGCAAGTGATAAATCTTATTTTTGTGTAAGAGCTACGTAATAAAAATGCAGTTGAACAAAATGAAATACTGATCTGTGAACAATAATGCGCAGATTGAAAGACTAGAAGAAGAAAGAATTGAATTGAAAAAACAGATTCGTAAGTTGGCTCAGGAGAAAGGAAGAAGAATTGCAACAACAGGTAGGATTTTTTTTGTTTGTTATAAACTGTTCTTTCAACAACATGTTGTCTATACCTGTTAACATAGTTACGTTATATTTACTCATTTGTTTAAATTACAAGGCTAAATACATTGAATTGAATCTGTAGGAAGAGATGAGTGCTTTTGTATTTTCATAGTCTTGTAGCCCAGTAGCTTTTTGACTTGTAGTGGCTAGTAGTGCATCACTGAGAGTTGTATCGTTGGCTTGCAGTTCTTAGATGAAGGATGTTCTCACCATGATTTCCAAGAGATCTGTATAATGTATGTGTTTCAGAAATCTTAAAATTTCAATTCCGTGCCACCCATGGAAGCATGTGCTCAAATGGAAGGGTTTACAGCTTCTTCCTTTGCAGGTAGAAAACCAGAACTCAGATGTATTAAGTGGAATATATTCCTTTGCTTGGAAAGTTAAAAATTCATAATCATTTATCAAGTGTACATTTACTTGCAATTAGGATTGGATGCTGGTGATGTGCAGATAACAGATAGCTTTACTGAAGAGAAGGGAATGAATAAGAGGAAGTTTGATCTCTTGAACAGACAGGATATTACTGAAGCAAAAGCAAAGGTAGGTTCATAAAGCAAGTTCATAAACATTTATTGTATTTCTTTTTTGAAATAAAAGTAATTTGTAACAGATATTTGTAAATATCTGTTCAAATATCTAGGTGCTTTTATTCACAACTTTTAAAGAAGTAATAATTAGTAATTTTTTTCAGAAAACTAATGAATATTCTGAATTTTTTGTGAATATAGGCTAACAGCTCATGTAACATGGAAGGGAGGAACACATATGCAGACAGAGAAGCACCAGTTAGGCTTCTGAAGTCAGAGAAAGATATAGCTGAAAAAAGTAAGGCTGTGAGAAGTCTACGTAGAAGAACTTCTGGCATACTTCAGAATTCAGATGCCTTGAAAAAAAGTAGAAGTACTTCTTTGATTCATTTATGTTCAGAGTGGCAGCTAATTAATGACAACTGTAGCTCTGAAACTCTTTGTTTAAAAGAGCTTTATATATCACCAGACCTACAGTTTTCACAGACATCAGGGATAACAGATAATGCAGACAATAGAGAGATGTCAGAAGACTTAAAATCAGACTGCACAGGTTCATTTTCTCCTTATCAGCCAGTGTGTGAGACCTCAGAGGTAAATAACCAAAATTACAGAAACAAACCATCTTTTCAGAATCAAGTGTCCGGAACTTCTGATTCAGACCAGACAGGTGAGGAAAATTTTTCCCCAAGACAGTCTGTCAGCAGAAACTCTCTGATTGCTTGTGCATCTGCTCTTGGAAAGCCAGTAACAGACAAAGCACAAGTAATGGCATTGAAGGATGAGCAAGACTATTTGCAAGTAAAGTTTTCTGATTTAACTAACTTTCAAGAAGACAGAGGAAACAAATGCCTAACAGAGTTGTTGCAAGTAAAAACTTTGGAAAATGGACTCAAGAATGGACAATCAGAACACTCAGGTCAGGTAGATCCTGTTGAAAATCTCATAGAACAATTGAGGAGAGAATTAGCCCTTCTTAAATCACAGGTGAGACATTTATAGTATGCATATGCTTATATCTATTGCAGTTATTCAGAAGGTAAATTCAAATAATGCAGATGTGTTAGTTTACTTTCATCTTTATTAATTAAAGCTATAGGATACTTCAAATGGAACTGGGCATTTTTTCTTCTAATAAAAAAAGTGCCAAGTCATTCATTTTCAGTTTATTTGTTAACATAGAATTGAAAAATATAGGCAGATATTTTCATTCCATTGGTGGAAAAAATTTGCATGACACCTGTGCGCGTGCACACACACACACACACACATAAACGGGTACAAAGACAGAATAGTTTTTATTCTAAGACCTTCCACACATCTGTGTAAGT
This sequence comes from Coracopsis vasa, assembly GCA_026283785.1. NCBI lineage: Eukaryota > Metazoa > Chordata > Aves > Psittaciformes > Psittacidae > Coracopsis > Coracopsis vasa. The sequence goes on from JANHGB010047462.1 coordinate 9,984, forward strand.
AAAGTACTCATCATTTTCCTCAGTGCATACAGCCTTGCATCTCATACAAACCAAAAAAACAATGCCTCCAAAAAAAAACCGCACAAACAAACAAAGACCACACACACACAAAACCCCACAGGGTAAATATTTATGTAAAATTTATTTATGGTTTTGTGTTTTTTTTTCCTGATAATTTTATTGCTCTGAAGATGAGGCTGTTTCTTTGTTGCCTTCTATATAACACCTCATTTTAGTTTACGTACTGTGTAATTTCACTGTTGAACGTACATGAATTAGCAATATTTTCAAGCATTCTCATTTAACTACAGAGTCTTAATGAAAATTTTAATACTGAAATTTCTGAACTATGATTTTTGAGACTTCTTTCTTCTTTTCTTTAGAATGAGTATCTTGCAAATGAATTAAGTATGAGGGAGCGAGATTTGGAGAAGAACAGGACTGTAATAGCCAAATTTCAATGTAAATGTAAGTTACAGCCTGTTTTAAAACTAGGGAATGTTATCAGGCACCTGCAGATAGTTTGCTTATTTTGTGATTGTGGCCACAAATGTCTGACTTGGTAGTTTCTGTTTTAAATGCAGTTTACTTTGGTCTTTCACAGTGATTGTATTTGCTGTGTGCATAAAAGGTTATTAGACAGTCATTCTTACATACTTCTGAACTGTGGGCATTATGGTTGTGGATTGATCCAGGTGTGAACACAATGATGAGAAAACAATTAATGTTAATGGCATTTGTCAAGTTGGAATTTCTTTGAATTATCATTAATGACTTTTTAAATCTTGTGTTTATGTTAGTGGGGAATTTTGTGTACTTGTGTATAAATACATAGACGGTGCTGCTACTTTTAAGTTAGCGATAGAACATGAAACGTAGTTAGTTCATACTAAATATGTTAAACTAAGATCTCTCATGTTTTTCCTTCCTGAATCAGACCTTATAAGGGCTTTAAGTCTGTGAGTGATCCCAATTGGAACAATTTACTTGTGTGATTGTGGTGCTTGTTTGACTGTAAGGAAGTGTTTGGGAATTAAACCCACTCATTGCTTAGCTGAAGAGTACTGCTCAAAAAGTCCAAAAGAAAAATAACGCTTATTTCTCTAGACAAGAATCTTTTACTGCTCCAAGTATTGCATTCACTCCTGGGTCTTAAGAAAGGTTAGCCATCTTGTAAACTTGCAGAAAATGTCCTGAGTGGTTTCTTGTTTGGTTTTTTTTAAAGTTTCCAGACTTCTTGCTCTGTCTTGGGAAATCTGGAATTCTACTGTCAAACTAATGGTGGCAGGAAAATTGTATGTTTTGGGAGTGCTTATTAAAGCCAAGTAATTTAAATGTTCTTTTTTTCCCAGAATCAGGGAATTCAGGCAATTTCCATATACCTCCTTGTAAAACCCAAGCATTTCCAGGATAGCCACATTTCTGGATTTGTGAAAGCTAGTCAGACAGGCTACTAAGGAATTGAAGAAAATGGCAGGAAACATTGAAGGCTGGAAGGTCCAAAAAAGTCAAATGTGTTCCCATGAAGCATTTTATATTTCATTCATATTATATATTGTTTGTATTTGTCCAGCAAAATACACTCTCTGGATGTTCCTAGCAGCTTTACTTTCCACATCCTAATTGGTTATGTTTATATATAATATGAACATTCTTTCTATATATCAAATCAACAAGCATTATAATGACATGTCCTAGGAAATCTTAAATAATTTTTTCAGTGCTTTTAGACACATTTACAATTTTTATTACAGTAAAAGAATTATCAGAAGAGAATAAACAACTTGAACAAGGAATGAAAGAAATACTGCAAGCTGTCAAGGAAATGCAGAAGGATTCTAATGTGAAGGGAGGAGAAACAGCCTTAATAATCCCTAGTCTGGATCGTTTAGTTAACGTAAGCTTACTTTCCTAAAGTATTATTTAGTTTTATAGGATTTACAAGCTTCTATTTTCTCCTCGATTATAGGGTTATTGTATAATTAAATAGTAGCTTGCTTATACGTGGGTGTCCTTAGTTACAAGTAGGAGTATGTAGTGTAATACCTTTTTAAAAATGCAGATTTATAATATTCAGCAACAGGAGATTGCTAGTAAAAATTAAACAAAACACCTTCAGCTGGATGGTACAAACCTGCCTTTGGTAAATTTATTGTGCCAGTCATAAAGCTTAGATAAAAGTTTGCTTGCATGTCTTTTATCTCTGGGACCTGCAGAGTTTAAGAAAAAATTCTTTATTCAAACATCTTGCAAATAAAAACTAGGGGTTTTTTTATAGGTTTTGTTCAATTTTCCTGTAAAGGAAAAAAAAAAAATTAAGTCACAGTCTATGGTAAACTATACAGGAAACTGATATGTAGATTTTGCAACATTAAAATTTCATTCTTTTTGCCAATTTTATGTAGTCTAAATTTGAGGGCTCCAGCTTATTATGTGCAGAAAAGCTTGCTTTTTTTTTTTTTAACATTTTCTCTGTTTGTTGATTAAATGTTTACTGCCTTAGGCAATGGAGTCAAAGAATTCAGAAGGAATCTTTGATACTAGCGTGCACTTGAAAGCTCAGGTTGATCAGCTTTCAGGACGAAATGAAGAATTAAGACAGGAATTGAAACAGACTCAGAAAGAGGCAACAAATTTCTCTAATCAGCTGGCAAATGCAAATGAAAAGGTATACAATTTATTTTATACAACTTATTTTGTGCTTGAAAGTGGCTGCTCTAATAATTCAGAACAAAACCACACAATCTATAAGATACTAAATTTAGTTTATGTGAACAGTGCAGTTATACAGATCTTAAGTATATATATTGGATCTACCAATTTGTCCATTTTAAGTTCAAATCTTACTCTTCTTAATGTTACTTTATCCTTGGAATATCCTATCATGCTAAACTCCAATCATACCTATCTTTTGGAGAGAGATGTCCCCAAAAAGCTCACAGATTTCTTTCTTCAAGAAGCCAGTAGTCTTGCATTTGTTTTTTATTAAGTAACAGAGATTAAATGTTCTAAAATATGAATCATTCTCTAAAATCCTATCTTGTTTTAAGTTATGCAATTGATTTTTGTGGAATGCTGCTTTCGAGGGCAGGAATGAGGAATGAATTATTGTCTGTCAAGAAGCCAAATTTAAATTTGCTTTTTAGAATAGCTTTGGTGATGCAAAAAGAGTTCCCAGTATAGTGTTTTATGTACTGTTAGAGTAGAGAACCAGAGAACTTTTAAAAAGTTATATGGAAAGGCAAAGATTTGTTTAGAATAAGTCATCATATACCACTGTAATAATTCTTTCCAAAACTTTATCTTTTCAGAAGGAATAGAAATGCACTGCATTTTAAACAATTTGGAATAAAACTGTAGTGAATACTTAGATATGAAGCTGCCCTGACTACTGGAGTAATTTCATAAATTTGGCTTAAGATATGAATTTAAGGATTTATGGAATCACAACATTTCTAAAAGGTTACTTTAAAGAGTATTTGAATACTTTAGAACATAAGTGGAAAGTGAATTAGGTTGTTAGTAACAACTGATGTAGCACAGGAAAACAATATATTTTCCATAAGTTTATTTTTAATAGAATAAGAAAAGCTGATTTATGGTTTTGTTTCTTTTTTCTAGATTGCACAATTGAAAAATGAAATTTCCTTATTACAGCAGTCAGAAGGTGCCAGTATTGTCTTCCAAACAGTGAATCTTCCAGAAGGATTGGTTCCTTCAAGTGTTAATATGATTAACTCTCTGAATGACTATTTAATACATCTTGTACAGGTAACTCATTTACTCCTTAATATCAAGAATATTTGTAACATACAGCAATTCTTTCGAAAATGTAATACCATGCCTTGTATGGACATGGGAGATTTCTCAAAAATTACTTTGAAGCTCTGACATCAGCTAAATTCCTTGAGCTATTCTGTTTAGTTTTTTTAAGCTGAAAGTATTTTGCTGTGTTGCAAACCCGGAAGGTAATACTTAAATCTGAGAACAATTCAGATTTTTTTTAAATCTAAATTTTGATCTAAATATTTGCCCACTCTTCCTTCTACTTCTGTAATTGCACTCTTTCTAAGAGGAATTCTCTGTTACTGCTGTCTGGACTCTACACCTGAGTCTGCACATGCAAATCCTACTCAGAACAGGTTTTCTCTACACAGCAAAGGTCTCTGTTTATCTATCATATGAATTTTCTTTCCATTATTTGTCAAAAATACATCAACATTTGTAAAGAGAGGCATAAATACAGTGAAACCGGAGCTATTGATTATACAGTAAAGAAGGCTTGACTCTTGGAGAATTGGAGTAAAAGAGCTTACCTGTTTCTTATTGTTAAATTACTTTGTTATGTCCTTGATCACTTTTCTTTATTTGAGATTATCTTTCAGGTGTATATGATTATAGAAGAGTATTTGGGAACATAAGAAGAAAGCATTGCTTTTCAGTCAGACATCCAGTTAGTATTCTTTGTGGGCTAGCCTCATGTTATGGTGGCTTGAACGCTGAGGGCTGTAATCCACAGTGCAATGATGCACTATTTCACACCTTTATATTAATAGGAATCCCAAATTTTATTGAACTTGTTTTTATCTCGTGGGTCTAAAGAAAATACACAGTTAATATCTGCAGTTCGCACAGTTCATGACAGAGGGTTCTATCATGAAAAAAACAAGGGAGAACTGGGATTTTGATTAATCCTTTCATGTGTAAAACCTTTATTAATCACTTCAATATTATATTTGGAAAATAATTATTAGGAACTGGAAAATAAAGAGCAGTTACTTAAACAATTAGAAGATGCAGTAGAAGACTACAAACGAAAATTTGCAGTAATTCGTCATCAACAAGGCTTGCTGTATAAAGAATATCAAAGGTATTGCTCTCTTTTCTAAATTATGAAAGTTCAACTATCTGAATGCTGAAGAATGTAGATGAGATAAGGCACCTTAAGAATTACTTCATCATTAAGCCAGATGCAGCCTATACAGAGGGGATAGCTTTTCAGTAATCCAGCTACAATTTATAATATATTTTTCAAATTATGTTACTGCTAAAAATAAGTATCTTGGTTTGCAATATTTGCTGGTTTAGTTACAGTTTTAAAAATCATCATGTCTTTTATCACTGTAAATGAAAATATTTAATTACTGTTTTAGTCAAAAGGAAAGCTGGCAGAAAGAATCTGAAGATATGAAAGAGGAAATGAAAAAGCTAGAAGAGCAAAAAGAACAGGATGCTACAAAAATAAAGGCATATTCTGTAAGTTATTTTTATTAGCAAATAGAAATTATTTCAAGACAGATGAACAGAATTTTCAAACCTAGATAAAATTGTACAAGAAAGCTTGTCTATGTAGTTGAATCTTACCTTATTTCTGTACAAGGTTCTTTTAAAAAATTGTTTTACAGAATCTGCTCAGTGCACTTCAGCTGGATCCTGACGAAACAAAGAAAGTACTTGCAGAAAATAATAGAAAAATAACTGTTTTACGAGTTAATGAGAGGTCACTAACAAGGCAGTATACCACTTTACTTGAAACAGAACGGCATCTTAGAAAAGAAAATGAGAAACTAAAGGGTGAAATAACACATATAGAGACTGCAGTTACAGAGAAGATTGGAAACTTGCAACGATTCAAGGTACAGTTTACAGTAGTAATAGTGCATATGTTTATTTTTACAGTTCGGCAATAAATGCCTTTTTTGGTTTTTTAAATGGAGACACTATTAGTTTCTTGAATGCATTACCCAAATGCTTGTCAAATGCTGCTATAAATTTTGTCAAAAGATTCTTTGTGTTTACATAAGCATCATAATATGAAACCTGTCAGTTTGCCCCTTCTTTTTATTTGAAACTGTCATACAAAACCAAATTACATTTTGGCCTTACAGGTTCCTAGGGCCTCTATTAACTCATCTTTGTAAAGTATGGTTTTGACAGTGCCTTCATGAGGCAACTGTTGATAAAATCACCCAGAGAGTTGGAATACCAGAAAAATTTTATCAATGCTTATTGCAAGCAGTTTATAAAGATGGACAGTAGTTTAGTAAAATAAACCGGTATTATGTTCTAAAGCGTTATATTAAATAGTATGCTTTTTCTGTGGAGTAATTTTAATTTTCCTATTTAAAGATCCAGCAGACCTTAATAACTTATTGTGCTGATTATTTTCATAGGAAATGGCTAGCTTTAAGATTGCAGCTCTGCAAAAAGTGTTGGATGGTAGTGTGCCATTGTCTGAGCTAGAGCTGGCTAATAAGCAGTATAATGCATTAACTGCTAAATACAGAGATATGTTACAAAAAGATAATGTGCTCGTCCAGCGGACAACGAACATGGAACACTTGGAGGTAATGTTTCCATTATGTTTGAACCTGTCCTAAGGGAAAAACTCCCTCATTATACATTCATTTTGTATAGGCTTTTATTCTCACATAATAGAAAGATAGAACAGAAGTCGCAGCACTGGAACTGCTGGTTGTATCAGTCCCATGGTGGGTATGAGATGTTAGAGCCAGTCTTACTATTGCTATTGAATTGATTTCATGTCTCCAGTAATTTTCAGTGGATTAGGAAACATACACAAAGTCACAGGTTTTATTTCAATGAGCATACGTAGAATCATAGAGTAGTTAGGGTTGGAAAGGACCTTAAGATCATTTTGTTGAATTGTTTTGGTGTGTTGGTTTATTTGATTATGTTTGCTTTTTAAGTATGGGTATGTTCCCTCACAAAGTATTTTTAGTTCTTTGATTACCAAAAGAAGGCTGGCAGAAGGAATATTTGTTATCATCTTCAGTTTACTAGGTCATAAGAAAAGTAGAATGAGTGTATACACTTTTAAAGCTTTCTCTCAAAGTAAATGCTGTTACTAATTTCTGATTTACAAGAATGAAATGTACAGTTCCAAAAGGCAGTAAGCCTTTTGCACCATAAAAAAAAAAAAAGTAAGCAACCAAAGATTGCTCACAATGTGTTTGCAAAATGTTGTAGGGACTGTAAATATGTAGCTATTCTTTTGAACTTTTATTCTCAAGTAAAAAGGAACTTCTTTTCAAGAACTGTAAAGCTACGTTGCTACCTCCCACTTTTCATTCATGTCAGATATAATAGTCCAAGAAAGTAGTAGTTTAAATAGATAAAGCTCATGTCGTGTTCTTGTCTGTTGGGGTTCTTTGGTTGACAGGGGTTAAATACATGTGCTGGGTAAACTTAATTAACTACTAAATTTGTCTGCTTGGCAACAGGTGGGTGCATTTGTGTCAGCTGAAATTTTTTTGAAATTTTATGAAATTTTGTGCATTGCCTATTTCAGCAGTTTCACAGAGGTAGAGAATTGTTTGTCATAGCAAACTAAAAATGTTTTTAGAAAACTAGAAAATTAGATTCATGAAACAACCCCAACTTTCTCAGCCTGTCTTCATATGGGAAGTGCTTGAGCCCCCTTAGCATCCTCATGGCCCTCCTCTGGACTTGCTTCAACAGTTCCATGTGCTTCTTATGTTGAGGACACCAAAACTGCACACAGTCGAAGTGGGGTCTCACGAGAGCAGATAAAGGGGCAGGATCGCCTTTGACCTGCTTGTCACACTCCTTTTGGTGCAGCCCAGGATACAGTTAGCTTTCTTAATATGAATTATTCAATTTGCTTTACTGGTTAATGTGGAAATTTTTGTTTCTGTGTGGAAGAGTGAAGGAGCATTTACAAAACATGTTTTTCATCATATTAGATGTTTAAAAGCACTAAAAGAAGCATATGATCCATCTCAAATATGTATTTATGTGCAAGATGAAGTATCCTGTGCAGGATGAAATATCTTCTAGAAGTACTTCTTTCTTTCCCAGTGTTAGTAAGCTGTTTAATATTACAGATTTCTTCATCTAATTCTAGACACTCTAGGAATCACAGTCACTGGTGATAAATGTTCACAGTAATACTAGTTGGCAGTAAGATACAGCATAGAGAGAAAAGACTAGCATTTTTACACTCGGGGGGAAACTTACGCTCTTCTGTTGCTGCATATGTAGATTATGGGTTATGCATTAATTAAATCTGTTAATTGAAAAGATTTTATAGATACTAATTCTGCTACAGTTAAATACTTTGCTGTTATGTTGCAACTTTTTTGTCATACAGTGTGAGAATATATCCTTGAAAGCACAAATAAATTTATTGAATAAGGAACTAGAGATCACGAAAGAGAAACTTCACACTGTAGAACAGGCTTGGGAGCAGATGACTAAACTGGGCAAGTATGAAAGTTATATTGCAGCATTAAAAATCAAATGGTATGTCCTGTGTAAAAGTAATATCTCAAAATGTTTTAAAATTTATACATCTTAAACAGAAAAGTCAAAACTATTTTGTATTTGTCATTAACAATCTTAATTTTTTTGGTGATTTTGTTTCATTTTATTTATGTATTTGACCAATACCAACTTTGTATTTCTTCCTCTGTAAACTGTTCCACGTTGAGTTTTCTTGGGTTAAGGGTTTAAAAGCTGGAGTTTCCTGGTTTCGTGCTGTGTAGCAAAGTATTTTTTTCTTGATAGTTGAGGCTTCTTTGTGTACAGTTTACAGCCCCATTATTCAGGAACAACTCATCCACATCTATTGCTTTTACAGATCTTAAATTAAATTTCCTGAAGATTTGCCAGTTGAATTCAGGATAGAATTAAAGGCTACACTGAAAATACTTATCAGTCTCAATAAGGATAGTTGCAGATTCACCCATTTATAATTGATAGTGATATTTTGTTCAAATTAGATACTTTTCAAACATGTAATCAGGCAAGATAACCGTGTCTCCAGTTTAAAGAAGTAATACAGTAAAGTTTATCTGACAGAGATAAATCAAAACTCGCATTCTATTTCATGGTGCAAATAATCTTTATAGTTGAATCAGTTTGTGTATTCCCTAATGTAAATATTTTTTTAATGTAGGGGATGACAGTACCATGGACAAGGCCACAAAAGCAGTAACCAACAGTGAGATTTTGTCCATTTCTAAGAAAATCACGATGTTGGAAATGAAGGAACTAAATGAAAGACAGAGAGCAGAACATTCGCAACGAATGTATGAACAGTTAAGGAATACTGTAAAGCAAATAGAAGAACGTAATTTTGAATTGGAAACAAAATTTGCTGAGGTAAATCTGTTGAGAATTTATAACATAATTTCACACATCTTAGAAGCATATTCTTGAGCTTATCAAAAAGTATTAATTTGTATCACAACTGGCATGTAAGCTCATGATGCAAAATATAGCTGCCTTTAAGAGCTGCAGTTCTGCATGCACAGTACATATGATAATTTATTTGTCAGTAGTTTAGTTAATCTCTGTAAAACACATCATTACATCATCTCTGTAAAACAGCTTGCTACTTTTTCAGCAGACTGCTAGAAAAAGTTTTGTTCTTATTTCTTGTGTCTTAATTCATATGATCCCTTTTCTGCTAACTTTTCCTTAATTACCAATGACTAAAAAAATGTTAGACCTTTGCATCCCATTTGCAAATGATAGTGTCATGGTTCTGTTACAGACCAGTTATGTCCTCTCTTACATGCCAAATGTTATCTATAATGCAGGAAGAGAAGAGTGTACCATTGAAGCTAGTGATCTATAGTATTCCTGTCATATCAACCTTAATCTTTTCAGATTATTTTTTTTTTGTCCTCACTACTTGTATTTGAAATTTGTTACACAAATTCGTTATTTAGTGGTAGGAAACTTTATTATATTTCCAGTTAAATTTATTTAAGCAATTGTACATGTTTGTTCTTGTGCCAGTGTTGGTCTGTAATTTAAACACAAGAGAAGAAATAGTTATGTTGACAGGAATATTGGTAGACTGTATTCATTCCCCCTCCTTGTGCCTTGCTAGAATTCAGCCTAACTGATTTGCATTGTTGTTATCTGACTTACCATTTCTCTATGCTTTAGTAGTGTTTTGTTACACTGTTTTCATTTTAATTTATTTGGGACATGTAGTAACTGAAAGTCTAAAGCTTTTCAGCAGCAGTGTTGTATTGTTAGAACTCATGCAATTGAAAAGTTTTTTTTCTTTCAGTAAGAAATACCTCAGGTCATGCACCCTGGGATCACATTTTCCTTTTTCACTTTTGCATATATTATCTACCTTTTGATACATTTAGGTCTACGCATATTCCTTCATCCTGAATTGATGAACTCCACAATTTTTTCTTAGTAGTTTCTCTATGTATCCCTTTTTTCCTTATTCCTGTAGCTCCAAGACATATGTTTTCTGTTTCATACACTCCTGTTGTCAGTGCCTCCTAACCTGTCATCACTGCTTTTTTTTTTTTTTTTTGAGAGATATTTATATGTATATATATAACAAGATTGTGCTAAGGTAATCGATGAAAGTTGTAAGTGATATCAGTTTAAGAATTGGTAAGCAGAAAAAATCTACCAGACATCTCCTTCTAAACTCATAAATCTACTTCAACACAGCTGTTAGGTTTCCAGATAGTAGTGCCTCAGATATGTGAAGTGCAGGTAATAAGATACATCACACTATTTTCTCTGTTCAGGAAACCAGTTTTTATTAAGGGGTGGTATCAGATTAATCTGCCACTGTAAATTATATTTACTAAATTAATTCCCGAGTCTTCTCCATGTTGTCTAACACTTTTCAGATGCCTATCTTTTCTTAATGCTCATTGGTTTGGACTAAAAACATTGGTTACTTGGTATTTGAAAAATCAGGCTGGTTGAAAGAATATCACTTAAATATGAAAGTCTTTTGCATTAGAAATAACAAAAGATCTATACTATAATGAGACTTTGCACTGGTAACCTATATTTGTGTTAACAGTCCTAATAAGTGGAACTGTGTTTTGAACACAGCTGACCAGTGTTTTTTAACAACTAAAGAAGAAAAGATACTTTTGCCACTGCTTTTTCTTTGCCGGGTTGACAGCATTTGTGTGCTTAGAATACATTTTGTTTGTTTCTGGTTTGTTTTGTTGGGTTTTTTTTAAGCTTACCAAAATCAACCTGGAGGCCCAGAAAGTGGAACAGGAATTAAGAGATGAACTGTCAAAGAGTGTAAGTAAGGCAGTAAGTGATGCAGATAGACGACAAATCATGGACCTAGAAAAGCGTGAGATGGAGCTCAAGACTGAAGTATCAAAGTAAGTGTTGATGTAACAAATTTCACATGCATTATGCTTAGAAGCATGCAAAAATATAAGCTATATAGGTTTACATAATCATAGAATAGTTAGGATTGGAAAGGACCTTAAGATCCTAAAGTTCCAAGCCCCCTGCCATGGGCAGGGGCACCTCCCACTAAACCATGTCACCCAAGGCACGATCCAGCCTGGTCTTGAAGGCTGCCAGGGATGGAGCATTCATAACTTCCTTGGGCAACCTGCTCCAGTGCCTCACTACCCTCACAGTAAAGAACTTCTTCCTTATATACAATGTAAACTTCCCCTGTTTAACTTTTAACCTGTTACCACTTGCCTTAGCACTACAGTCCCTAATAAACAGTCCCTCCCTAGCATCCTTATAGGCCCCTGGAGGCTGCTATGAGGTCTCCACACAGCCTTTTTTTCTCTAGGCTGAACAGCCCCAACTTTCTCAGCCTGTCTTCATACAGGAGGTGCTCCAGTCCCCTGATCGTCCTCGTGGCCCTCCTCTGGACTTGTTCCAATAGTTCCTCATCCATTTTAAGTTGAGGACACCAGAACTGCACACAGTACTCCAAGTGAGGTCTCACAAGAGCAGAGTGGAAGGGCAGGATCACCTTTGACCTGCTGGTCACGCTCCTTTTGATGCAGCCCAGGATGCGGTTGGCTTTCTGGGCTGTGAGCACACACTGAAGCCAGCTCATGTTCATTTCCTCATCGACCAACACCCCCAAGTCCTTCTCTGCAGGGGCTGCTCTGAGTCTCTTCTCTGCCCAACCTGTAGCTGTGCTTGGGATTGCCCTGATCCACTTGTAGGACCTTGCGCTTGACATGGTTAAACTTCATAAAGTTGGCATCAGCCCACCTCACAAGTGTGTCATGGTCCCTCTGGATGGCATTCCTTCCCTCCGGTGTATCAACCGAATAATAGTCTATTTATGTGTGTCTCACATAATTTTTAATGCCTAATTTTTTGGCATTATATATTAAGCATTTAATTCATGACTACAAAGATAGTAGTTTGTTTAATTTTGATTTGACCAAGGAATTAAATGCTGGTCTGGATAGGGTAACTGTGCACTTAGACACTTACTGCAGGTATTTTTAAACTAATAATTAAGGCTTATTTTGTTTCTGCTACACAACCTTCCTTAAATACATAAAGAACTCATACAAGAAATTGGAAAATAATTCTTGTTTTCAATGACTGATAGGTAATTCAAAGATTAAACTGCAGGGGGTACCATTTACTTAAAAGAGATTAACTTTGCATGCATAAATTGAAAAATTTACCTTTTTAGCTATGTTGATAAAGACATTTGTCTTTGAGTAAATTATGTAATCCTGGTGTATTGCTAAAACAGCAAAGTCTGTGGGATATTTGGAGTGATTTTTGACACTAAAAATGAGTGATGAGACTTGGGGAAGCAGAGAAAGGAACTGAGAATGAAACTTTTTGAGCATTTATGTCCTGAAGTAGGAGAGAGATAGAGGACAGAGATACTTAGTTCAGGTGAAAAACAGGGCACTACTTTCCTGGAGCAGATTACTGCTAGCAAGCTTCTATATAAGTTATAGGAAAATGTACTTTGAAGAAATAGAGAATATAGAAGAATTTTCGAAACAAGGACTCCAAGTAGTATGTAGGAGTATGCTGAAAAGAGCGAAGTCTTCAAATGTTTTGATATGAGGAAACATACTAAGCATCTTTTCTCCTGTGTAGAAAAACTTCAAAGGACATTCAGTGGTTTCAGTTGACACAATAATTTTGTTTTCCATGCAAGGTTAAGAGAACTGTCTGATGTGGCAAAAATGCAAGTTGAAGCTCTGGAGGCACGCCAGCAGTACAGAGATAAAGAAGTGGAATGCCTTAGAATGCAAATTTTAGATTATCAGGTAAGAGGCAACCTTTATTAGCACTGCAGTTTGTATTTTTCTTCCCTGGAGTGAGAAGAAACAAAGTAATTTTACAGTGAACTAGGAAACTGCAAAAGCATTTTGGAAGGATCTTAGCAAGCTGGTCCTCGTAGTGGCCATACCCTTTCAAGAGTTCTGTATTACATTGATTATTCCCTCCTCATTTCTTCTGTTTCTAGATGTACAGCTATTAGATATGCTGAGCTTTTTTTTTGTTTGTGTTATTTAGCTGATATTTATTCCCATATGATTAATAGCTCATGATCTTATTTTAATATAGTATCAGGAAAGTTGTTCTTTTTTACAAGACAAGCAATGACATGTAAATCTTGAAGATTTGCAGTAGACTTACTATATTGCTTTGTTAACTAGCTGAAACAATTTTGTGGGATTTATTTTCATGTTCTAGAATGGTTTGAGTTCCTAAATATAACATTTAGTGTTAGGTTTTGTTACTGTACTTTCTAGGTTTAGATATACATTTCTTCCTCATTTCCTGGTATTTTGGTAATTCTGAAATGTGGCTGTAGAAACAATAGTGGAAAAATAAAAAGCCGGATTTAGAGGCTAATTATTGCTCTTATCTATGGAATAAAATGCATGCAATATAGAAAATAATATAAACAATAGCTGTTTGTATTTGCATATACACTGCATTAACATATTCAAAATGAAAAATAGATTTGTTCTGTAAATTTTGTTCTTAGGCGCAGTCAGATGAAAAAACAGTTATTGCAAAACTACATCAACAGATCATATCCCTTCAAAGTAATGAATCTGATGCTGTAGGCAAATTGGAGACGCTTAAATTGAAATTACAGAAGATGGAGATCCATAATCTACGTTTAGAGCAGAAGCTTGATGAGAAGGAGCAAGCCTTATATTTTGCTCGACTGGAAGGAAGAAATAGAACCAAACATCTACAACAGACAGTTCAGTCTTTGCGTCGACAGTTTAGTGGTGCTCTGCCTTTAGCACAGCAAGAAAAATTCTCTAAAACAATGATTCAGCTACAGAATGACAAACTGAAGATCCTGGAGGAAGTTCAGCATGCTCAGGAGGAGCGTCGAAATGCAGAAAATAGAGCATTAGAGGTGGAGTTAAAACTGAAAAGTTTAGAAGAATTAATAAGCGCCTTGAAGGACGCAAGAGGAGCTCAAAAGGTTTGCTATTTTACAACTTTGAATAACGTTGTTCATTTGATCTGCATTTCAATTGCATTTCAGTTCAGCTTATTACCTAAACATCTGGTTTAATGTAGAAATTAATGATTTCAAAATACTTTGTTAGAATATGACAGCTATCATTTTTTTGTTTCCTTTTTTAAAAAAGGTAATACTTCATTAGTTATTTACCCTGTTAAAGTTGGCACAGTCAGATTTACTAATTTTCTTTTGTGCCCAATTAAGTGGCAAACGAAGTAGAGGCTAACTATGAATTCAGTTATATTAAATTGAGTTAAATTATGAATCAAATTAAATTATGAATTAAATTAAATTAAACTCAAGAGTAGCATTCTGAAGCTCTGTACCGTGAGCTTGCATTGAAGTCTTCTCTACAAATCCATATCTTATTAAATAAGTTCAGGGGCAATAATTAGGCAGCATGGTCAGAAATGTTAATATACTCTTGTAATTCTACTTCATAATATTTTGCTATTATAAACAAAGTTGCCTTGAAATTTGATTAAGGCTTTCTCACTCTTCAGATCACCGTATATTATACAATACGGTTATGTTTGTCATGGCTAAAGATGTGTGCATGTAAGCAACGGTTGTAGTGCTCTTGGCATGTTTAAGCCAGTTTTCGATTAATCTTCTAGAGCATTTTGACATGAATATGTTCGTTACTCTTAGCACATTTGCATTTTTTAATACTTCCAGTTTTAATGGTTTTGAAAATCTTGTGCTGTTTTAGAAACCAGCCAAACTTCTTCCATGCTTTTTGTGTTCAGCCAGGACAGGGTGTACCTTAGTTAATTTGAAAATTACTTGTAATACATTTATGTCAGTGTATGGGAAACCTGTTGCTTCTCCTATTGTCTCCTGCACTTTTTAGTCATTCTGTGCCTACTCACTCAAGAGAAATGAAGAAGTTTAAAAAGGCAGAATGTCTTTTCTTCTTGGTTTGATCAGTGACGTAACTGATTCAAAGTCAAAGAGCGTAACTGCTTTTAGTTGGCCTGTGGGCTTGGTAACTTATAATACTGTGTATTATTCATTATTAGGTAATTGAATGGCATATGAAAATGGAGGAACTCCATCTGCAGGAACTTAAACTCAATAGAGAGTTAATCAGGCAAAAGGAAGAGGTGAAGCATTTGCAGAATATAATTTCTGAATATGAACGTACAATCAATAACCTGGAAGAAGAAATTGTACAGCAAAACAAGGTATGTATTTCTGTATGCTATTAGAAAAACAGCTTATTCCTTATTTTACTAAATGATTTAAAAAAGAAAGATTCTTCCTAGTAAGTTTTTAACATAGATGTTTGTATCTTAGCTCCATAATTCTTTTTAATGGCACACTTGAGTATTTTACATTTTAGTATCTCTTTTTTTTTTTTCCTGTTTGAGTTAGTTATAAAATTCCCATCATCTTCACTAAATAAAACACCTTTATCAAACATTTGTTACAGTTTCATGAAGAAAGGCAAATGGCTTGGGACCAGAGGGAAGTAGAACTGCAGCGCCAATTAGACCTGTATGATCATCAACAAAATGAGGCACGTAATACAGCTGTAAAGGTACATGCAACGAATTAACGAAAAATATACTTAGAAGCATGTTTTGCAGAGCTGTCATATTACACAAATGTTAATATTTCTGTACAGCTAGAAGAGGCTACTGGGTCAGTTCCAGACTCTAGTTTACCACTTCCACAGCAGCTTCAGTTGGCTTTGAGAAAAATACAGGAGCATATTCGAACAATCGTGGAAACCAGGGCAACCTGCAAATCACTGGAGGAGGTAATTAGATGTTTAAATTATCATATAGAGGGACAAAGTTTGTATTTCTGTGCCCTTTAATTTTTTATGTATAATAAATGTCCTTTTATAAATGTCACGCAGATGTGTCCAGTCCCTTAGAAATATTTAACACTGAGAAAAGGTAAATCACATCGTGACTAAAATGAAACATTTTTTCCAATGGAACAAATTATTAGTTCAATTTAACAAGTGTTACATTAGATATAAGAAGTAGCAAAGAAAAATCCTTTTATCTTGGGTTGCTAAACTGAAATTCTATTCCAGAAGATACTTTGTGGTTCTCAAGAAATTTGAAAAACACCAGCTTAATTTGGTAGCACAGAATGAGTTGCATAAGTGTCTTGTGCCAAGTAAATAACACATAAAGGCACAGTAATTATATTCTGGGACTTTTAAAATCTAATAGTAATCCCATACAGCCAGAACTGAGTGCAAAACATTTTTTGTTAGATGAATCTTCTGATAATTTTTTTTAAAAGTAAGATCTTTTTGCTGTGTTTGAATTCTGAAAATGCAACAATTGCCTTTCATTGTAGAAATTAAAAGAAAAGGAAACTGCTCTGTGGAAAGCTGAACAAAATGTTTTATCAAGAGACAAAGTTATAAATGAACTAAGACTTCGATTACCTGCACCATCAGAAAGAGAGAAAATAGTGGCTGAGTCAGGCAAACAAGATGATCCAGAGTACCGTCATGCCATAAAAATTGCTCATCAAACCATTGCAAATATGCAAGCAAGATTAAATCAAAAGGAGGAAGTGTTAAAAAAATACCAACATTGGCTTGCTAAAGCAAGAGAGGTACTTAACATTTTTGCACAAAATTTGTTCCATTTTTATGCTGTTTTAGTTGATTCTTCATTTATCTCATTGCTACTGAAATCTTAAAAAGTTTCTGACCTCAGACGTAACGAAGCAGAAACAATTCGTAATTTCCTATGTAGAAAATTCATGTAGAATTTTTTAGCTTCTTAAAATAGGAGGCTTGCTCAGTCAGGACATTATATATATGATGTCTGTGTAGGAATTAAATCAGTGTGACAGGAAGAAAACTAAAATGCTGCTGTGAGAAGTGGTTTCAGGATGTTTACTTATTGTATTTTTATATGGGATTTTCCAGTACTTGCAACAATGATCTCTGGACTGCATCTTGTAGTGAATTTGGAAGGTACATGAAAGACATCTTTTATGGAAAATATGCTTCTTAAAGCATATTTTAATTTAAAGCATATTTAAAAGCATAAACAGTGTGTCTAAGCATACTTTATATCCTTAAAGCATAAACCTTGTGTCTAACAGGTACTTCAAGACTAAACACGCATCAGTTTTAGTGTGTTTGCATCAGGAGCACACTTACAAAGCAGACTTAAAATCATCTTCACTTAATGTGCTTAGGTTAACATGTATAGCTATTACTTCTGGGAGAAATCAAGAGTTTTTTTGTTTCTAACTAAACCAGAAGATGCAGTCTAAAAATGAGTGCTCTGTCTGTTAGCAGACATACAATCCATGGGATCATGCTGTATTCCAAAGTAAATAGAATGGAGAAGTATGTAATATGGATATCACTATCCGTATTGATAGTCATAGTTGGTGAAGATCAACACCAGATGTCTTGCTCTCCAGCTCCTGTCCTGTTGCACCATACTACTTATTTACTTTGTTGAAGTTCTTTACTGTGAGGGTGGTGAAACACTGGAGCAGGTTGCCCAAGGAAGTTGTGAATGCTCCATCCCTGGCAGCCTTCAAGGCCAGGCTGGATCGAGCCTTGGGTGACATGGTTTAATGGGAGGTGTCCCTGCCCATGGCAGGGGGCTTGGAACTTTATGATCTTAAGGTCCTTTCCAACCCTAACTATTCTATGATTCTGTGATTATAGCAAGAAGAAAATAATTTTTAAAACTGACAGAATTAGAGGAAAATTTGGGGAGCGATACTGAACAATGAATGATCAATCATCCTGAAGGTACTGTAGTTTCATGGCTTTCTGAAATAGTGTACATCAGTAGATTTATACTTTTATTTTGAACTAACAGGAACAAGAAGAAATAGCAAAGAAGCATGAGGAAGATCTTAGAGTTCTACACCAGATGTTAAATTTGCATGCTGACAATTCCCTTAATAAATTCAAACAGACTGCTTTGGTAAGTGTGATCAGTAAATTGTTCCCAAATTTTTAAAATCGTTGACTAAAAGAACAGTTTTGCAGTCAAAAGTAAGTAATGAATGATGACAGGAGAAATAAATGGGTGGAGGATACAGAATTATTTTAGTATTCTTGAGAAAATTCATGAGAAATGGATTAGAAATCAAGTGTAAAACAAGTTGCCACCTCAGTATATATGAGCGTTTTTTGTATCAACCTAATTTATGGAGACTTCTAGGACAGAGAAGTATATTATTTTTCTCTTCATTCAGTCTGTTCTTATATCAAGCTAACCATTTCAATGCAAATTTTTTCTTGACACTTTATGATACGGTGAAACCTGTATTTAACTGGTTATTCTGAGGATCATTAGATGCACAAAGCTCTTTTCAAACCAGAGTGACTGCTTTCTCTGTGGACTAAGAAACACATCTCAGTAAATAAATACATTAGATATTAATGCTTGGATATATTCAGGAATGAGTTTAAAATGCATCAGTAATGCTTACCTTTGATTTAAAGCTTAAAATGTTACCACATGCATTTGTTCTCTTTTACAGGATTTAGCGAAAAAGACTTCATCACTTTCCAACAGCAAACATTTTCTCCACTTAGCTGAAATGGAGCAAGCTGTAGCAGAACAGGATAATTCTCTTGCTTCACTTGTTGGAAAATTAAAGAAAACATCATTTGATTTGGAGAAACAGAAACAAATTACGTCAATGAAAATCAAAGAGTTTGAGATTATCAGAGCCCAGTAAGTTTTTAGACTGTGTTAATGTAAGTCACAACTGGATTGGACAAGTAAATTATGTATTGCTGCTATGGGACAGATCTAAAATTGAACATGTTTTTGAATTTAACATTTGGCTGAAAAAACTAACTCAAAAGAGTTACTATGGTTGCTAGTTGCAAGTTTTTTTTATCTGTAGCCTTTCGTTGGGGCTAATATTGAAAAACTGTGGCTTGGGAAAATGCCTTTCAGTTGTTAGCTTTGTGCATTCCGTGGAAAAGAAAGTATTCGAGGAGTCTTGGTATCAGGGTTGTCTTTAAGCTACTGTGATACTTGCTGGTTTGTGTTTTGGTTCAGGTTTTTTGTGTTTTGGGTTTTTTTATCCTGATAGGGAAAAATTATCCTGCTTAACAAGTTTAAAGTAATGAAAATTTAACCCCTGTTTAAAATGAGAAAAGGCTAATGCTTTCTTTATATCTAAAGGCCAGAAATTAGAATGAACAATGCTCTAATCTCATTTTCCTGATCTTCTTGAGTAATTTTCTTGTTAAATGGAGGCCTTCTTTAGTGAGTCCTTTCTTGCTATTTCCAAATCAATGTGTCATTTGCTTTAACAATGATAAAAAATCATGCTTACTTAATTACTAATTGCTAACTTTATTACTGCAGTGTACTCTATTAATCCTTATTTTTTATTAGGCTTCGTGAAGAACACACAGCTGATGTGGAACGACTAAAAGATGAGGCAAATGTATTGAGGAACATGATATCTCAGATGGAGAAGGAATTTGCAAATGTAAAAGCTGAACTAGAGGTCCAAAAAGAAGCAAATAATAGAGCACCCACAGCAACACTGAAAAATCTGGTGGAGCAGCTGAAGAGCCAGTTAGCCATAAAAGAGAAGCAGCAGAAAGTTAGTCAATAAAAATTAATCCCTATGTCACATAAATGTTTAATTTTGCTTAGTGCTTAAGAATTCTATGTATAGTACAGCAGGAGAATATAACTGCATAATGTAACATAGTAAAATCCAGTTGCCTTTTCTTGTTTTGTAATGTTCATATTTGCAACTTCTTCACTTAAAAGAACTTGAATTTACTGTTTTCAGGCTTTGAGTAAAGCACTTCTGGAACTCAGAGCAGAAATGACTGCTAATGCTGAACAGCAGATTATTTCTGCTGCATCACAAAAAGAGGCATATATGAATGTCCAGGAGATTGTTGACAGACAAACAAAGGGGTTTAGGGTGAGTACTAGGTAATATCATCAGATTGCATTGTTGTATTACTGATAATCCTGATTTGAGGGGTTTGCTCTTTTGTTTGTTTGTTTTTTTCTAGACACAGATAGAAGAATTAAATAATCAGATTACAAAACTTACAGATAACCTTAAAACAAGTAAAACCAGGGAAACTTCCTTGTCTGATGAAAGGGATGAATTGAACCAAGAACTCCAGAGGAAACAAAAAGCATTTGCTAAAATGTTGAAAGAAAAAAATGACTTGGAAGAAGAAAATGAAGAACTGAAGAAACAGGTTAAGAGGCTAAGCAGTAACATTCAGGTAGAAGTGATTTTTAAAAATATGTTCGATCTTGGTCAAGTTTCTGCATAGATGTGCTGGGTTTGGGGATAAGACTGAGTACTTCTGGCAGGCATTGAGACATACTGGATTTGAAATGTTACTTTTGCTCATCAGCTGGGTGACGTGAGCTGTTAGCTTTTGCTGTTTGAAGCATGTTTCAAATGAAAGGAAGGAAGAGACTGAAGAATACTTGCTCCTTGAAATGTTTGAAAGAGTCTGAGGAGTTGAATCACCACTTTCAAGGCTTCTTTAAGAAATGGAATTTTGTGATTTTCGTTTTCTTATTTCCCCTTTCAGAAGAAAAGTGAAGAATTTATAGTAGAATTGTCTAATGTTTTTTAATTCAGCTACTTGTTGCTGATTATTCAATTTAGAATGCAAAGTTACATTCCAATACTTTAATAATTTAAAGATAATTTTAAAAAGATCATTTAGGTTGTAAACTAACTCTACCAATTGGAGTTAAAGTCCTTATTTTTGGAGTGGAGAAAATAGGTAGTGGTCTTTAAAACTGAAGTTTGTAAAAGTTTGTAATTTTTCAGAGGAAAGCTGATGAGCAAAACCTGATAGATGCACTTCAGAAAAAAATTAAGAAGTTGGAAATTGAACTTGAGAAGTGTGAAGAAACAGACAAAAAAGGTGTAAGAGAAGACAAGGTATGTGATATTTGGATTGTGGCTTTGAAAGACGTCATCAGTGGAGGTCTAGTCAGTTCAGCCCTACCTGCCTCTCAAAAAACCCCAACCAAAGTTTATCTGGAGAAAAGCAGTTTCATGACTAACTTCTCCAGGTTTTCCATGCTCTTTGTTTTTACTGCTCTTGTTGCTTAGTACTGGTATATTAATGTTTTTCTGCCCTTGTAGAATTGAAGATCCATTACAAATCTTAGAAAACTAAGATTTATAGGTAGCAGTGAAATTGATTACATAAGTGCTGTCAAATGTGCATTTGCGAAATTAATGCAGTGATAAAACATGAAGTACTTAGGAGCAAAAGTGTGAATCCTAAAAGTCTGTGTAAGTGATTATTCTTCACAGTAGTGATCTCCACGTAAAAGAGGTACAAGAGCAATTGGGGATGTGTTCATTTTACCAGTTGTTTTGTTTGGGGTTTTGGTTGTTATTTTACTACTTCAGTACCTAATTAGTGTCTTACCACAGTAATTATAAAGTATATAGGGATATTATAGGATGCATTCAGATTATTTATGATATTTATGATATTAAACATTATTTGATGACTACACTTATACTTCCAATTAATTAGTCTTTTTAAATACCTTTTGCTTAGTATCTAGAGATACTTTTCTCAAACTTTGCATGTATTTCCCTTTTTCCAAGATTTCGCTTTCTATCTGTCCTTTAGTAGCAGTGACTGTTCAGAATGACGACAGAAAAGCAAGTACAGGGGGTTAACTGAAGAAGGAAAAAGACAAGTTAAAAAAAAAAAACAAATTGCTTACAGAAATATTAACTGTTATTGACCAGTTTTCAGTAGCCATTCATGATCACATAGGTACAGGTTTTATCTGATGTATAATTTACAGCTACTGAATTGTAAGCAGAGATTCCATTTCTCATAGGAAAAAATACACTAAGATTACCAATTGCACAGCTGTGCAGCAGGGGCATATAAACTCCTGGTGAGCTGCAGATCTGCTGTAAATTGGCATAGAAAAACACTTCTTTAATCTGTTACATTACTAACGTGTAATTCAGAGTAAAAGGATACATTGAACTATACCAGTCACCACAGCATACTGCTATTTATCTTTTGATAGATGAGGTAAATAATATGTGCCTGCTATGGCTTCATGTTTTAAACTGATAAATAAAAAATATACCGTTTCTAGCTTTTAACATGTTTGCTTATTTTGCTTTAAGGAAAAAAAAAATCAAAAAGAAATACATAATTTGTTTATGTTCTTCACAGACCTCCAAGGAGGAAATACTTAAATGGGAAGAAAATAAAAAATGGCAAATCAGAACGGAAGGATTGCGGAACAAGCTAAGGGAAAAGGAAAAAGAAGCAGATGCTTTAGCCAAACAGTTGAATACATTGAAGGAAATTCATACCAAGTGAGTTGGTTTTATAGACTGTTACGAAATTATGACATAAGGGAAATCCAAATGTTTGTCACATAAAAATTGGAACAGTTCATAATGTTTATAAGATTGATGTATAGAATTTGACGTTGCTATTGAGATTAAAAGGATTAGTTACTTTTCAAGAAGCAGGCTATTCTTCTAGTACCTTTTCCCTTGTGGAAGCCAAAACCTTTATTAGAAGAAACTGTCTTTGAATAAAACTAAAGTCCTTTATTATGCTTCTTCCATATAATATTCTGTTCTGCCCATGAAAAAAAAAACAGCTTTATGAAGAGAGGCTGTTTTTTATCTTACTAGGGTTGGACGCTGCTACTGCTATGTGTAGTACTACTGCAGTACTTACGGTTCTACGATTATGAGTTGGAAGCCTTTTAAAAAAATTACATGTGCAAACCCTCTGCAAATGTTATGTTTACTTCAGTACAGTAGTGGCAGGGTTTTACTGATAAAAGATGCAGAAGAGAAAGGAAACTGTGATGGTGATTGTAGCTGTTGTTAGATTTGGTTTGAAACTGCTTCAAGATGGCATTTATTCTCCGCAAGTCTTGCATGAATTTCACATAAAAGATGGGCAAGAGCAGCAAGTGGTTTATGACATGCATGAGACTGACTTAATGTTCATTGTTTCTTCCAGGTTTGGTTTTGGAGTGGGTTTTTTTTGTAAAGCTGTACTGTCTATAAGATAACCTTATTAAGCAGACAAGGGGATGTAATTCAGTGAGCACATATGTTGCAAATGTGGATTCTTTAAGACAGAAAATACATTCTCCTGAAGCAAATGTTATCAAATAAAGTTTTAAATGTTACTGGATGTTGCAGGACTGAAAAAGAGAAAATTACTTTACAGAAGAAACTGAAAACTACTGGTGTCACTGTTGACCATGTTGTTGGAGTAAGAGCCTTAGAGACTGAAAAAGGACTGGAAGAACTAAGAAAACGGAATCTAGATTTAGAAAATGAAGTTGCTCATATGAGGTGAGAGGCATTTTAAAAGAATCTATGAAAACCAAAAAATCTAAATGAGAAAAAATATCTGTGGAAGGAGATAGTCTCTGTTAGAACAACTGATTTACTAAGGGCAAAAAATAATTGATGGGAATTTCAAAAATCCTTCTTTGCGTCTCTGATGAGCAAACTTAAAAGCTACTTTGGAGCAACTGTGCACGTTTAGAAAATATGCAGCATTGGTTCATTATTCTAAAAAGCTAAATAATATGAAAAACATCTGGTTCCTATTGTGTAAAATTATAATTACAGTTTAGAGTTTTTGAAAGTTACGGGAGCTGCTAAGTTGCAGTTACAGACTGTATTCTTAATCAGTGTATCCACTATCAAGGTAGATAGTGGACCTGAGTAATAAAAGATGTACGCATCTCAAAACAGCAGATGCCTTTTGCCAAAGTACTTACTTTTGATTCATGGCGATTACTTGAAATACTGTACATGGCTAGCATTGATTTAGAATAACTAGCCCAATAATCCTAGAAAATCTAGTCTAAAAATCCAGAAGTTCATGAGGATTTTTACTTTAGGGGATGTTTTTCTGCATTAATGACCATTTGTTTGTTTTGGCTTGATTCATTTTTTGATGTAGAACACAGCAAGCAATCCCACGAGATTCTGTTGTAGAAGAATTACATTTCAAAAATCGATACCTCCAGGAAAAGCTTCATGCATTGCAGAAACAATATTCAAGAGAGGCGTATTCTAGACCATCAGTAAGTTAATATTGTAACCATATTACCTAGAAGAATTGCACCTATTTAACAAAAATATTTGTTATGCATTTGGTATTCTGTGTCATTTAGCTGTTTTTATTTCAAATTATAGCATTCTAGAATAGGATATGAAATACTTAGTTTTTAGCGTTTTTAAAAAACACAACAAAACAACCCCATCTCCAAACCCCAAAACTTACAGTTTCCATGTTCTACATTTAGAAGTTGAAATATTCAGCATCCTAGCATATGTGGAGAAATAAGGGATATGTATTTTTTAAATATGTGAATCTGCAACTGAGAGACTTATCTTCATATTCCATATTGATTGAAAATTCGGGATACACAGAGTTTGGGGAAGTACTGAGTTGCATTTCAGTTATGTGGTTTTGGTGTGTTTTGATTTTTACAAGGTTCATTATATTGCAAATATTGCATTATTAGGGTATCGTAGTCTTTCAAGAAATAGCTTTACCAGTACATTCTAGGTTTCTTTATTTCCTGTTCTGTTTTATTGTTTTCTGCTTTTCTTTCACGCTTCATTCTATCTTCAACTTACATCAGAGTACAGGTGACCACACTGAACTGTCCGAGTCTGTTTCTGTCAGTATCAGTACACAAAAGTATTTGAATTCCCTTCAAAAGCAATCTGTTTCAAGTAGGAATCAAACCAAAGATCTGACTAATCATAGCATTACTGATGACAACGAAATAGATGAGGAAGCAGACATGCAAACATGCATCATGCCTAATGAAGGGCATGAGACTACCACGGATGCAAGCACAGAAGTGTCTCCTGAACAGCATCCTGAAGACAGTGAGAAATGCAAGGACACAGATATTTCTAGGGAAGGGTTGAAAAACAAAAATATAGATGAAGCTGATGAAGAGAACTGCGGTGAAAAAGAAGAAAATATAACCCAACCTGAAAATGGAAAACTTAATGAGGAATTTGAAGAGGAGTGGAAACAAGAAATACTGAAGCAATCAAATGCTGCTGGTGATGAAAGTGTAGAAGAGCCTGATACTGACAGAATGAGCTGCAATCTGCCTGATGCATGGGAACCTTCTAATCAGGCTAATGACTATGAAGCATTAAAAGTAAATGTGAATAATGAAATGAATGAACGCATTGCAGAGGATAAACATGAAACTTACCAAAGTGGTACAGAGGGGCTTGAAACAACCGCAGAACTTTGTGAAATGCCTGAGGTTTGATACTGTAGCAGTCCACTAGCATTTCTTTTATAAATTATGTAGAAATAGAATTGTTTGATCTAGATAATGGAGTGCTTTCCTATGCATGCTCTGCAGGAATATTAAAGTCGTCACCAGTGGATCCATAAAGCAAACCTTAGGTAGATCCATAAAGTAAACCGTAAACCTTACAGTTTAAGCTGTAAACCTTAGTTTACAGCTCACGTGTAAACTACTGTCAACTCTAAAATTTTGGTCCAGCAAGTTTGCAAATAACACCAGTGATACCAGCAGCTAGTTGATGACCTTCATTCTTTAAAAGACTTACAATGTATTACATGCACTAAGAATGTTACATGCACTAAGAAAAAAATATGCTTTAATTAACCATATACTTTGTTCCTATTATTATTATTGATTAATTGATCATATGGTTAATTAATTCCATAATTACATAAGCAAAACCTGCTGATTATTATACCATCAAAAACTTTCACTCTTTACTAGTCAGGTGTAATAGTTTACATATACTTTTGATTTGAATTGGCAATGTAAGGCATGCAAAGCACTCTTTATGTAATAGAAATTACTAGCCTCCCTAGATAAAGATTTAAGATTGTAGGAACTTAGAGACGAAAAACTAGTAATGTACTACTCTTCCTGACTTGCTCTATGACCTGTTTGACTTAAGTGGAATTCCTTATGCTATATGTAGTATTTAATAAACATGTCAGAATATATCCTTACAATTAGACGCTGGTCTCAGGTAGTCATAGTTTACTACACTCAGTAGCTTTTCTGTCTTTTAGACTTTGACATTTATTTCTTCCCAGTAGTCTGAGAGTTAATTTTGGTTTCACAAAATTTTTAGCGGTTTATACTGGTTTGTAAACTTCCCTTAAAGGTTAAGCAGGTTTAGAAGATGTGAGAGAAGGATTTAAAGTCAGGGCAAATTAGATCAAAATACAACTGTCATTTGGTTTATTTCTGTGAAAAATAGTAATTATCTGTTGCTTTTTATCAGCTACGACTGATACAATGACTAGTGCATTACCACTTTTTTTCCCTGTTTCCTCAAGATGTCAGGAATGGGATCAGATGATCAATATCAAAGAAAAGAAGAAGTTTTAAAGGAAAATTTAAGATTGTCATCTGAAAACGTTGAGCTAAGGTTCCAGCTAGAGCAAGCCAATAAAGATTTGCCAAGACTAAAGGTAACATCTTTTTACCTTTAGCCCCCTTTGCCCTGAAGAAAGTTAGGGGATTGCTTAGAAAGAAATTTCTATCTTTCCTGTACATAATGTTAAGTTTTTTATGGTTTTATGGAAGATGAGAAGGTCGAATGGCTGGTAGAGATGACGAGAAGTGCCATTGTGATGGGAAATTGATTCCTCTACACTTTTTTTTAAAGTAAACCAACTGTAATTTTGTTACTGTCACCTCAGTTTGAAATCTAGATAAGTTGCTTGTTACTTTGTTTTTTATAGGACCAAGTAGGTGACTTGAAAGAAATGTGTGAACTTCTCAAGAAAGAGAAAGCAGATGTTGAACGAAAGCTGGGCAGCATTAGAGGCGTGAGTATTGTAACAGCATTTTTCATCGTAACTAAATGAAACCAAAGTACAAAAAAAAAGCAATGTTTTATTAAAGCTAAATTATTTGGAATCAACCAAAAGCAAAGAGGAATTGTTCTGACTTTATTGCCAAAGTGTTATAATAATCAATGAAATTCAGTTAATGGGACCATTGGAAGGACTAGAGCTACACTATTAAATAGTTGCAGTGTCATGGCCTTATTTTGATTTTTGCATTAAAGTTATCTTTGGAATCATATTTGTGCAAAAAAATAGGAGTTAAAGCCCTAATATTGAAAATTATATTCATGTATTTATGTAAGTGCATAATACCATTACAGCTTTTTTATTTAAAACAGGATTTTGATTTGATGCAGATGTTAGAAAGCCTAAGTTATTGTTAATGAAGCGTTTTATTTGATGTATTATGCAAGATGATGCGATTAAATTTTACCTTCACTCTTGACAACTACTTTAATAGAGCAGTATTTCAGAAATCAGATAAAAAATGCTTAAGCAGTTCCCAGTATCTCTGTTGCCACTAACTTGTCAAAATATTTGTATGACCTTTTAAAGGAAGCTGACAGTAAAATCTCTTTAAGTGCCTTTGTAGCTCTTTCAGTATACAAGGAGAATTGAGTACTATTTCTGGGTACCTGAAAAAGATTGTATAGTTCTCATTCTTGTACTTTGCATGGACTGCTTGTGTATCTGCCTATCTCTTATACAGTGGAAGTTTTTGGATAAGCAAATTCTGTTTATAAAAGTGTTTCATGCAAAGGGTCTGAGCAAATTCTGAATCTTCCTCGCTCTTCAGGCACCAAGATCTGACAGAGGTTTTTCTTTAACTCCATTGTGTACCAACGCAAACCTCCTAATCTCTACAGTTATTTTAGAGAAGAAAGAATAGGTCATTTTTACTTCCAGAACTTTGTTGCTGTGTATGTTTTACTCAAGGGAGTAGAATTCTCCCCAATTTGCACAATACTGTGCTCGTTACCTCCGTAGAAAGAAAAGGAGATACTTGGGCCTAGAACAAGAAACAGCTGAGGAAAACAGTCACTACAAAGATGATGAGAAAATGAATGCATGTGAAGACCTTTTGTGAGCTTTCCTACCCCATAAAGGAACATAGTGAAAGAAGAAAAATGGAGAAATTAAAAGCTTCTTATTTTTTTCCCCATATTTATTTATTTATTTATCACTCTGCAAGGAGAATATATGCCTTGGGAAAAGGGAGATTTACTTATGCTTTAAGATGTAGTTATTCTTGTGACTTTAATCCAGCAGAAGTTTTTTCCTTCAGACAGTGTTAGCATTCAAGCAGTTGCATGGTCTGTTGAATGAGGGAATTGCTCTACAAGAAAGCTAAAAAATAAAGTAGTACTTTGATTTATTTTGCTAATGTTTCAGTCTAGTTCATAAAGCACAGCAGATTCTGAGACTAACTGCAGCTTTCTCGAGTAACACAGAAAATGAAGGAGCTGCTGTCTTGACTTTGAGGAGCTAAGTATGCAAGAAACTTCAGGGCTCAACTCATACCAAAATATAACATCTTTTTTATAAACAGACATTGCAGTGGGGAAATAAGTGATAAAATAAGATTTGGACTATCTCAGAATATTGAGATAAACTGTTTACTTCAACTTTTTTTCTTTCCTCTCTATAGGCTGGTAGAAGTGGAAAGACAGTTGCAGAATTGGAAAAAACAATTGGTTTGATGAAAAAGGTTGTAGAGAGAGTCCAAAGAGAAAATGAAGATCTGAAAAAAACTCCAGCTGTGGTTTCTAATGAGAAATTACTTGGTCTTGAACAGGAAAATGAGAGGCTAAAGGTACTGATATCTCTCCAGAAACTATATTCAGCAGTTTAGCATGCAAGTTATTAGGAAAATGCAACAGCAAGCCTGTTATTGATATCAATTGGCAGAAAAGTGTTTTAAAAATACCAAATATGAAAGCTGTAGAACAGAAAAGCAGAACTTCATTTTAATATAACATACTGCATGTTTTATGTAATGGCACTCTGTCCCTTAAGGATATATTTAAATACGTGATTAAATGTTATGTTCACTGTGCTAGGTAGCTGTAACTATTCCATGCTTTAAAAATGGAGATCTGAAATTTTCTACTAAGCAATGTATATATATTTTAAGAAACTGTTTGATATTTAGTCTGAAATGGAAAAGATGAAACTTCACGTGGGGGACCAGCTGAGTATGCATCATGACTCTAAAACCAAAGGAATGGAAAAAGTCATTACTGAAAACGAGAGGCTGCGTAAAGAACTGAAAAAGGTATGATCATTGTAATGCATCCCTTGATTTCCATTAGTTACTGGTTGTGGTATGTGTATTTCTATATTTTTTTAATGGTTGATATGGATTGGACACTTTTCTAAGAACTGATATTGCTATGATAGAATTTTTAATTATATGTGGAGGGGAGACATCCAGGGAGCAGCCAAAGACAGAATTTGTAAGTTACAGCAGTAGTGATCTTGTAGGTAGCTTTCGTCTAAATCAGCACTGACTCTATCTCACCATCACTTAACATAATCCTGAGCTTTGTTAGGTTAAGTATTCCATAAACCTTTGTTTTTATTGAACAATAGGAATCTGACAATGGAGAGAAGCTACGAATAGCAAAGAATAACTTGGAGATATTAAATGAGAAGTTAACAGTACAGCTGGAGGAAACCATTAAGAGGCTAAATTTGGCTGAGAGCCAAATTGATGGAGCTGACAGCAAAACCTGGAAGTCCATTGTAACAAGGTAGGAATTGAGAATGAAGTAAGGAAGATAATTTCTCTTTAAATACTAGCAAACAAATTAGGCTTGAATTTTCATAATTTTTCTTTCTTCTCTTGAAGATAGTTTAATATTATCAGTATTTTATTTTCTGATTAGATATCAATATGTAGAATCAGTATAAAGGTCCAGCAGATATCTGGTGTCCTTAAAAACTGGCCTGTTAGCTGCTTCTACAGAGTAGCCAGTTACTTACCTCCCTTCTTCAGATTAGCTGTAGACTTGTGGATAGTTTTGGTAAAGGAAGTATTTTGTGTTCCTTGCTGCTTAAATGTATTGTATTTGTACTTTGTGGAATGTCAGCGTTTTTGCTGAGCTTAGATTTTTCCAGTACCTTACCACACGGATCATAATCTAAAACAAAACCTGTAAGCCAGGAACCTGCTTTTTCCAGCTTGGCTGGATTTGAATCTAGGTTTTAACCATGTGAATGTGCAGAGGTTGTGTTAGGAAACACACTGGATTTCTAAATTCCTTGGGGCATATAGGCATAGCTGATGCTCCCTTGTGTGTGTTCTGAAGGCTAATTGCAGTCAGCCAGCTGGTTCTGTTATCTGTAGAAGAACAGAGAAAAACTGACAGACTGCCACTGGATTATCTTTTTCAATATATTAAATGAAGTGTGTGAATCACCATTTCCAGATTTTTAGATGAAACTCAGACTTTGAAATCAGCATCAAAAATCATGTTTTGTTTGGTAGTAAATGTCTGTAACTCTTTACCAGTAAGTTATCTGCAAGTTACCTATCAGTTATTTTAAAGTAATGATTTTGGCAAACAGTCCCCCCCAAACCATTACTGTTAACATCCCTTGTCAGTAATGAGCTGCAAAGAAAGATGCTAGTTATATGTCACGCTAGAGTGATATAGAATATGAAGATTGATAGAAGATACATTCACATGAAATACACCTGTATGTGGATTCATCAAAGTAAATGAGGAATGAGAATTTTACTCTTCTTGAGGCATGAATTTTTTATTGGGTATTATCTCTTGTACGGCTGTAACTCAGAAAAGGACAAGAAAACAAAACATTGCATGTGCTATTAAAATAAATAAACAGCCTGTGTCCTGCATAAGGATGGAAGGGAGCAAATCTGGGGAACTACTTCGTCATGGATGACCTCAGGATGACATAACATGTTGCAAAAGTACTCTTTAATAGTTGTAAACAGAAATGGAAGGTATCTACAAAACCAGAACTTCTGACAGCCACATTATTAGGGCACAAAATCAGCTGGACAGGGGAGAGGCTTGTCCAACTTCATCCTAGGTCATGCCACTTTCTGATTGTCTTTCTGATGATGCCCAGTCTTGTACTCCCACAGGATCCCTTGCAGGAGATTTAGTGCATCTCTGCCATACTGCTGAACCATTTTACTTCACCGAGACTTCAGAAAGCTGTCCCATTTTTTTTTTTTTTTTCCCTAACCTTCCCCCTAATCATGTAGTGAGGTAGAATGTCCCTATGCAAGGTCAGTGACAGTCATATTTAGCATAAGGAAGGAAAGTAAAACTGGCTGCCAGCCACTGGAGGAGGAAGATAGGAACATGCAGTGAAGATGGTAGGCCCTTAGTAACTAGCGTATCCACTTAGTGGTTTGAATATAGTTTTCCTTCTAATTCTTCACCTGTTCAAAAACATTTCTACTTAGTTCTGTTGATATAGATACATAGTTGTAGACAGGTAGGTAGATATAAAATATATGGTTGTGCTTAATTGTACTTGTCCATTTCAAGTGGTGTGAATAAACTTTTATTTGCATTTACTTTAAGATTATTTTAAAGTAAGTGACTGAGGTTAAGACATGACTAACCTAAAGGAGCTCACCAGGGCACTTCAACACGCACTCCACCCCACCAGCAAATCTTCCAAAGTATGGATGTGGTAGTAAAAGGTGTTTGATAGGGCAGACAGCGGGATCATCCAAGTGATCCTTCAGAAGGCTCTTTGGCAGGTAGCAAGATGTAGATCATATTGCTATCTGAAAACCCACTTCAGGCAGGAGACTGGACCTTGTGATCTCCACAGGTACCTTCCAGCCAACATTTCAATGATTCTACAAAAACCTTTTTGTAGCCTTCTATGGCTTAAAGCAAAACAGAATCCTCTTCCAACTGCTGTTACTCCAGGGTAAACAGAAGTTCTTGCAGAATGTTTTTGTCTTTGGAGTCTTCATCTTCTGTATCTATATTAACCCTTTCTCAGTACATTAATTTATTTCAATCAATCAAAGGTATGATACTGAAGTAAGACCCAACCCATGTGCATGCTGTATCAGTAACAGATGTGCATGTTTTTAGCAGGAGGTAGTTTAGGGTTTACGTGTAATAGAGTAAAAAGATTTCAGTCCCCCTTTAATAAAGTACAGACACAAAGTAAGATCCACAAAGGTGTAACGTTTGCAAAAGCCTTTATTCCAAGATTAAAAATGTATTTTTCTTTATGCTTCTTTCAGCTCACTTACTTTTAAGACCAATGCCCCAAACATAGTTAGAGTGTATTTTATGGCATTTAATCTCCTACGGATATTTTAGTCTCTATTTCTGCTAAAGTATTAGCTTCTGCTCTTATCTTTCTCTAAATAAAAATACTACCAGGATGCACGAAACAAAGATAAAGGAAATGGAAATGGATATTGCTAAAAAAACCCAAAGCATTACTGACCTTAAACGGCTGCTGCAGGAAGCAAAAGAACGTGAACAGAATGCTGATAAAAACTTACAAGATCTAAAAGAACAAGTGAGTAAAATTTAGCCAGGTAACTCTGAGAATAGATTGCTTAATATTAATTAATTTCTTTCTAATATCCATATGGGCAGAGTTTGGTTTTCCTCTGATCCATGCTTTTATGGGGTTTTTTCAGCCCTGGTTGCTGTAACTGTACATTTACATGTTTTAGCCATTAATGAGGTTTACTACAGATTATCAACATATGTTTTTGACTTGCAGTCTTAGGGGAATTTTTTTCTTCTATTGTATTCTTCCATGTGTTTGTTGTTGGTTTGGTTTGGTTTGTTTTTTAATGATAGCTTCATTGATCACATGTAGGTACAGATGCTTCAAATAAAATCTTTCCAGCTTGTTCCACTGCAGGAGTGAGTTTGCTGCAGGAATTTACCTCTTCCAGGTCTTTCTGGGGGGACTGATTAACTCTGCCATCATAAAGGGTATAGATCTTCATGCCTATTACCAATATGGCCTCTGAATATGCAGTCCCTAATAAGTCATACAAATATTATTTCACACATGGAAAAGTTGATAAATTTTAAAATCTGGTACCTTTGAAAAGATGTATCAAATTTTGGCTTTTAAGTACTCTGCAGATGTAGCCCTAGGACTATCCACCTAGATTAACTTCCATCCTCTCATTTATTAATACGTGCAGGGTTTTCTTCCCCAGGCATCTTGTACTGGCCATTCTTGTTGTAACATATCAAACACACAACTTCCAATATAGGAAGTCATATATTTTCTGTAGGCAACTAAATGTATTCAATAAATAGAACTTGGAATTGAGTGCTATAAACCAATTATTTTGTAAATTTGTGCTTGGTTTTCCTTTTCTAAAGTCATGATTATTAACAGCAAGTGTACAACAGCAGCAGAATTAACACAGAGAGAAAATTATTTCATTATGTGATACTACTCTGGAGCAACACACTTCCTAGTTTCTTTTGTGTCTCACATACTGATGAAGGGATGTGTCAAGGGTAGCTACATTAAAAAGAAACAAGAGATTGATTGTTGTTAAAAAAAAAAGAAAAACAACAGAACTCCAAATCCTTACCATTTTAGTTAGTAATAGAACAAATGGCTATCACTAACAGTAGCCTTAGCAGAGTTCATAAATTGTCACTGCATTCAAATATATAGTCTCATATTTTTTGCTTGTATAGTCTCTGATTTTTTGCTCCTGCATCCTCTACTGAAAAGTACTTGAAGAGGCTACACCCCTCTGTAGATAATTAGCTTTGTGGAGACTGCCAGTAGATAAACACTGATAATCTAGTACTTGGTTATGTCCTTAGTATTATTTTCATTCATTTTTCTAATTCTGTATCAAAGAGAACTCCATCTGAACTGTATTATCTCTGGATACTGTTTCAAGAGTAAAACTTTCTTAATTTTTCTTTTAAGATTGAGCTTCTCAAGCAGTTTCCTGAAGGTACAAGGACAGAGCAAAGCCTTTTCAGGGAGCTTCAGCTTTTAAGGTAATGTACTCTTTAAATAACTAAATTAATAATTCAGCCAATATACATGAGAATAATCAGGAAATGGCCACTGCGATTTTCACTTACATATTTTATGTTCTAAAATATTTTAATAGTTTGTAAAAATTATTCTAAAATTGTTTTATATTCCAGATTAACTAATAACCGATTAGAGAAAGACAAAGCAGAGCTAGCTCAGCAGGTGGAAGATTATAAGCACCACATGCACACATGTACAAGTGAAGTTCCTGCAGCTGGTAATCGCTTTCAATACTAAAATTATGATCCTCCTGTATTTGAGGCCTTAAGTAAAAATAGGTTAAAATGTATATGCAAAATGGTAATAAATCTACACAATTATCTGAATTATATTAATTACAGAGTAGTGTAAAGTGGAGCAAATTAAGGTTTTGGATTTTGGAGTTACTTACACAAGGTTTTTACAGAGAAGTGTTAACTAATTGTGGAGACTTTTAAGATCTTGAACAAGAGGCTGTAATACTTGTCAGACTTCCCTTTCCAAGAGGATGTGTAGTTCATCACTTTGCTTTATAAACCTCAAAAGACTTCTTGTAAGGTGTCAGTCATTCATTGAAATCTTCTTGCCTACCCCTTTTGCCTTGGGTTCCAAGCTGCCATAGAATTCTATTCATCTCTTCCCAGATACCAGCTCTGTGAATAGTTTAAGACCCCCAGGGGAAAAGCAGCGCACTATAGAGCAGCACGTTGCCATATGACTGGAGAAAGAAAAAATAACCCTCTTTGAAATGATGAATACAGTTAACAAGATCCTTACACTATGTTATTACCAAATTTCCTGCATTTAATTCAGAGAAACTGAATGCAGGACTGGCAGTGGGAGCATTGCATTCAGTTATAGGAGCTAGACACACCCACTTAATTTGTACAAGAACTAAAGAAAAGCCCAAGTGACTTGGACTTTTGGTGGGTTTTGATCCCCATTGGGTTTACATACTGTTACAAACTGTTCAGCTTTCAGGGGATGCAGAATTACTGTGACAAGATTATTCATATAATTGTTTTTCATTACCTTAAATTTTGTAACAAATTACCATTATTTTTGCAGGACACAATGAAATTTTACAGGAGGATAAAAATGACAGGTTAATGGAAGTAGCTGACCTCCAGACACAGTTGAAAGCCTCTGAGTTGGAAAAACAGCAATTAAGGGTGAGTTGCAAGGATCATGCTGGGCAAGACAATGAGACAATGGTTAGCTAGAAGGAGTTGTTTAATATCTAAACTAATATTTAATGGCAAAGTCAATTCCTGAGCATTATGTTTATGAAGCCCAGTTTGTTATTAGTGAATGTGCTGTTCATGCTTATTATTATCTCATCATTTACCACTTAAGTTGTTGACATGTATTTCCCAAGTTCCAGATAGTGTATTCCTTCATTCTTTTTAATAGGAAGAAACAAAAAAGCTGAGAAGAGAACTAGAAAACTATGGCCCTTCCTTTTTTGAAGAAATTGAAGATCTGAAATATAACTACAATGAAGAAGTTAAAAAAAATATTATCTTAGAAGAGAAACTAAAGCAGCTTTCTGAAGAGTTTGGCATTCAAGGGGATAGTCCAGGCAATGTTTCTGTTGATTAAGCTAGTGTTTAAGTGTCCTCAGTATTGATACAGTAAATAAATTCTGGGGCAATTTCATATTTATTTTATTTGCTTTTTATCTTGGAATAATACAAGTCTATTAAAGTTACAATAGTTTGGCACATACCTAAGAGCACACAATTGGATTAGTCAACAGATTATTGTCAGTATTTATATACACCAATCAAAAATGAGTTTTACCTCTCCCAGCCCCTTTGCAATACTATATGTTAATTTAGAACAGTAATTTGGGTAATACACAGGTGTCAAGTGAAGTTGAAACCTTGGACTTATCCTGTAAGTCAAGAAACTCTTAAAATGTGCTAAGTCTGCCAAGTTCCAGATCAGCAAAAACTTGTACTTTATTCCTGCTGTCTCGTGCTATCATCCTTAACTGTGGACTCGGGGTCAGTGTGCTGGATGTCTGTTCTTACATCCCTGATTGTTTTTACCTCAAATTCTAGAAAATCCAAGAACAAAGAATTGAAAATAAAATTATAGTAGTATTTCAACCAATCTAATGGTGTTTTGGTATTTAAATAATTTTTCATTTTGTATATTTTATACAGCTGGATGCATACTTTTATAGCATAGATAAAATAAAGCCAACTCAAAACAATCATGCAGTCTCACCTTTATTATTTATATGTCATCTTTCTTAATATGCCCTTGATGAAGTTTCCTAATTGAGATGCAGTCTGAAAATGGGTGTTATTAAGCCAAGTCATGTCTCAAATTACTGAGGATCTCTAAAATAGAAGTTTACTTTCTTTTACACTTTTTGTCTCAAAATAGTGGAAGTACTTAAGTAGCATATAGCTTGAGTAGGTTTTTGAGTAATAGTATAATGCTGCAGCTTACCAGTTAAGTAATACCAATAAAAAGTTTTCCACCAAAAGAAATTGTTACAACTTAGAAAAAAAAGGAATAAAAAATGCAATTTTATGGGCTCACCTGAAATACATCCTTTACTGTTAAGAACCAAGATCCTACATACAACAGTGTCATAATAATTATATTTATAAAAGTGCAAGCTAGGGAACTTTTACAATTGATTGCACGCATGAGCAATTAGGACCAGCCAGTGTTAGACAGTATGCTTCTGACACTTACTTATAACAGTTTCCAGAAATGTATTCAAAAGTTAAGGATTTTTCCAAACTGAAAATAGACATGCTAAAAGCTAGATCTCTGCTCTGGATGTTGGATCTCTCGTTACATAAAATCAGTCATTTAGGGAAAAACTTAACATTGTACAGTACCTAGGCTGTTGCCTGAGATAGGAGATTATATGTACAGAGTTCTGTGGTAGACCTAAGAGGAATGTAGCTCATAAAAATAATTTCAAGCATCAAACTTGATATCGTGGAGTCTGTCAAATCTTTGACCATCCAAGTTTGAAAAATGGTGAAACAAACTCTTTGGTTCAAAGTCACAGTCATATTTAGCTCTATTAAAAGAAATTACAACAGGCTGAGAATTCAGGTATGTCTCTGCAAGTGGCCAGCGTAAGCCAAGATGATGGCGATGGAGCTAAAATAGAAAGAAGTAAAATCAGTTTAGAGGTTTTGATATAGTAGCCCAACAGCTCCAACTTGCAGGGGGGTGTGGGTGCGCATGTGCTTTAATTCGAAAGCCCTCTGCGTTGGGGCACTTAGAATCATTAAGCAGTTATCTGAGTAACACAAGTAACAGCAAAGCACAAGACAAACTAGAACCAAGGTGTCCTCCAGAGCTCCAGAAAAAAATACAAACTTGCCAGTTAATCAAAACCCACATTCTTATTAGCAATACTTGTTCTATAAGTCAACATTACAAGAAAGGAATTTTAAAGATAAAGAAATGAAGCTTTAAAATGTTGAGTGATTCCTATACCGAAAGGCAAGAAAATATTATGTTCTCAATTATTTTATGAGCATAATGTAGATAATGAAAAAGTTTAATATGTTGTTAACTGTAGTGATTCACAGTCTTGACTAATTCTACTGTCATCTCACTTGCTAGGAGAACATTACTACTAAAGAATTTGGAAAGCGAGACAAGAAGTGAATACCTCAGTTGAAGTAGTATGAATTACTCTACCGCTTCCCCCATGCCCACATACGTATTTACCTTGATTAAACACCCATCATTGCAGTGCCACACAATTCCTTCCACTTTACCCTCATTGCAGCCTTCAAACCAAGATAGTATGTCATTTTGTTTCAAAGGGGGCGGATTCTTTATTTCAAATGCTCCATGTGGCACAAGAAGATGTACAGGCTGCTTCTTGCTTCCTAATCCTATGTTAAGAGAAAAAAAAAAAATCTGCTGCTAGTTACGTGTGTTAGGATTTTCCTCACTTTTGTTACTATGGCTATCTAAAGCACTATTAAAGGTAGACTTTTATTAGATTCTATAACAGTTAAGAGAACTGTTTAAGGTAACAGTTAAATACGTACTTTTAAGTATCAAATGTAGCTGTTTCTTCCTCATGTAACCTTTTATTTATATACTTTCTTATGAATATAGATTAATACTTAAGCCAGGCCGTTAACAACTGCATTGCTGCTTCGCTGACTGTTCAATATAAGTCTCCATATAAGAATACAGCCATTAAACTTTTCTGTTGCATTTCCTTTACGTTCTGAGAAAATGCTTAGACCAGATACTACTATTTTTTCTATCTGTCCTTGCAAGCTACCCTAACAGCAAAGCTCAGAAATCAGTTGTGCTCATACCTATTTTTGTTGTTGTAAGGATTTTACGGAGAAGCCACAACCAAAATTTAGCTTAAATTACATTTTCCTAAAAAAGTATTCACAAGATTTTATAATTTAAAAATTGCAATTTATGACTTTACAAGGAAAAAAAAAACAAAACACAACAATAATTTTCTGCTTTAATGGAATAAAGAACATCAAAAGAGTAAGGGGAAAAAAAAAAGTCAAGAAAAGACACTAACAAACAATCTTAAATATTTTAGTATTTTAACAGTAATATTTTAAACAACTAAAGACTAAAGCAAAGCATTCTTCTAGTAACTCCTGAAGAACACGCAGGTGAAAACAGGTTTAAAAGACACAGTCGCATGACAACTCAGCTTTCTGAGGCGAGCATTTTTGGGTGAGTGTTTTTTGAGCCAGCCCTTTTTCTCCTTTCTGAAAAGGTTACATTGCTACCTTGGAACTTTTAAAAAAACTTATTTTAAAAAAATAAAAAAGCATCAATTTAACTCAAAAATATCACCAAATAGATAAGTATTTAAGAAAAGACCATACAAACTTACCATATGGATTTGCATTAATATTAGTCCCAATAAGCTCCAGTGTTTGTTCTAAAATTTCTGATAATGGCACCGGGCTGATTTCCAGAAGCCCTGGGTCAGCATGGTGTTTCAATACCAGTGCTATTTCAGCCTCATAATTTACTACGGATGAGTGCCAGCAATACTGCTTACTATTTTTCTCCACAGGCACCCAACCTAGGAGAAAACATTTCATTTTACCAAAATAAATACCTGAAGTTATCAAACATGTAGTAGAACTGTACATGCATTAAAAACCAAAACAAACACACCATTAACTATCAACAGAAAGAGTAACGAGAAAAACTCTGTCGTATCTCGGAGAAATGTCAGAGGAATGCAAACAGGACAACTATGCCTTCAGCTGAAGCCCTATAAGACTGTACAGCAAACTGCAATTATTTTCATTGTGTCAGAAGAACAAAGCCTTTCTAGACAGTGAACGAATGACATTCCAATTCTTTTCTGAATATGTTAACTACTACTTTTTACTCTACAACTAATTCTAATTAACCTCAAAAATGGATTTCCCCCCACCCACTTTACCCATTCTGCATCTTAAGTACCTGGCATATGTCCATTTTCATCAGGCAAGGGATTGCCATTAGAGAACTCTATGTCCTTTGCTGGAATCCAGGTATCTGGAACAGGCTTGAAATCCTCTTCAATGTTCCAAGCAAATTCTAGATGTATAAGTATGACATTTAGTTCCTGGCAAACTGTTAGCCAATTTTACGTTTTGATCATCTTTCAATGCAACTACTAAAATACCACTGATCTAAACTTTGTTTAACAGACAGTAGTCCCAATTAGTACAAGCATTAAAATCTGGCACACTCAGGTAGTCTACAATTAGGATGGTATAGTTTAAAAGTTCAAAACTAAGATGTAAAAATAGTCATCTAAATAGCCAACATTGTATTTAAACTGGAACAAGATAAATAAGAACAAAACAGAACAAAATTTCAGTTGGAAGGGACCCACAACAATCATCTAGTCCAACTGCCTGACCAATTCGGGGCTGACCAAAACTTAAAGCATGTTGTTGTTGTTAAGGGCATTGTCAAAATGCCTTTTGAACAGTGACAGGTCTGGGACATTGACCACCTCTCTAGGAAGCCTCTTCCAGTGTCTGACCACCCTCTTAGTAAAGAAAAGCTTCCTCATGTCTAAACCTTCCTGGCACAGCTTTGAGCCATTCCCACATGTCCTGTCACTGGATCCCAGGGAGAAGAGATCAGCAGCTTCCTCTCCACTTCCCCTCCTCAGGATGCTGTAGACAAGAAAACAGATCACCCCTCAGCCTCCTTTTCTGCAAACTCGACAAGCCCAAAGTCCTCAGAGTACCTTCTTTCCAGCCCCATTACCAGCTTTGTTGCCCTCCTCTGAACGCATGCAAGGACCTTAATGTTCTCCAAGCTCTAGGGCCCAGAACTGCACACTGTACGCAGGGTGAGGCGCCACCAATGCTGAATACAGCAGGATAATCACCTCTTTTGACCAGCTGGTTATACGGGTTTGATACACCCCAGAATGCAGTCTGCCCTCTGGGCTGCCAGGGTACGCTGCTGTCAACCAGTTGAGCCTGCTGTCAACCAGAACTGGCCCTAGAATTGAGCCCTGAGGAACACCACTGGTGACCAGTCACCAGCCAAATGCAGTCCCATTCACTACAACCTTTGGAGCTCTGCCCTTCAGGTAGTTCTTCACTAAGCACACTGTGAACCTTCTTAGCCCCCACAGCTGGACAATCTATCCAGAAGGATGCTGTCAGGGACAGTATCAAAAGCCTTACTAAAGTCCAGAAAAATCACCTCCACCACCTTCCCTTCATCCAGTAGGCAGATGACCTAATCATAGGATACCAAATTAGTTAAACACAACTTTGCCTTTGTAAACCCATGTGACTGTGCCTGATGACTGCATTACTCTTTAAATGACTTTCAACAGAACCAAGTATAATCTTTTCCATAATTTTTCCTGCAACCAACATTAGACTAACAGGTCTCTAGCTCCCTTGGTCTTCCCTCATGCCCTTTTTGTGGACTGGAGTAACACTGGCTAAATTCCTGTCAGTGGGGACATCCCAACTCCCAGGACCTTTTTGGTAGATGATCAAGAGGGGTCCTGCCCTAACAGGACTAGCTCCCTCACCTGATGGGATGCATCCCATCAAACCCCATGGACTTGTGAACATCCAGCTGATACAGCTTGTACCCTACAATTCCAGCATCCACACATGGCAAGTCATTCTGACTGAGAGGGCCAGACAGCCCTAGGTCTATTAGTATTATTAAAGACTGAAAAAAAACCCCACAGTGAACAACTCTGCTTTTTCTTCATCCCTATTAGCCAGAAGACCATCTTCAACAAATATTGGCCCAATGTTTTCTTTAGACCTCCTCTTGCTACTAACATACATAAAAAAGCCCTTTTTGTTAACTGAAACAACACTGGCCAGTTTCAACTCTAATTGAACTTCAGCCCTTTGTGTCTTTTTCCTGCATATTTTTTTTCTGGAGAAGAGAAGGCTGCATGGAGACCTCATAGCAGCCTTCCAGTATCTGAAGGGGGGCTATAAAGATGCTAGGGAGGGACTCTTCGTTAGGGACTGTAGTGATAGGACAAGGGGTAACAGGTTAAAACTTAAACAGGGGAAGTTTAGATTGGATAGAACGAAGAAGTTCTTTACTGTGAGGGTGGTGAGGCACTGGAATGGGTTGCCCAAAGAAGTGGTGAATGCTCCATCCCTGGCAGTGTTCAAGGTCAGGTTGAACAGAGCTTTGGGTGACATGGTTTAGTGTGAGGTGTCCCTGCCCTTGGAAGGGGGGTTGCAACTGGATGACCTTAAGCTCCTTTCCAACCCAAACCATTCCATGATTCCCTATGGGCACCCTGACCATGCTCATGCCACCCCTCCCAGATGCAAGCCCAGACAGCGAGCGCTGAGCAGCGCCTGGCGGGCGCCATGGATCAGATCGGGGTGCTGGACGGGCAGATGGACGCCCTGAAGGTGAAACGCGCCAACAACAGCCTGGCGGCCACGCGAGCACAGGAGGCTGCCGGCACCGCACGGGACCGCGCTGGCGAGGCCAAGCAGGTGGGTGAGCACTGGGGGGGACGCAGTGGGGAGGGCTGGCGGGGGTCCCATTGACCATGCCCACCATGCGCAGGTGCTGGAGGGGCCGCTGCGGGACCGGTACCGCACGGCACAGGAGCTGGTGCAGCACCGTGCCGAGGGCGCGCGGCAGGCGGGCAGCCGGGCCCAGCGCCTGCGGGACGAGGCGGCGGGGCTGCTGCAGGATGCGCAGGGCAAGCTGCAGCGGCCTAAAAGAAATATATTTAGACAGAAAACAGAACAACTTATTTCACATTTTGACTATATTTGCCTGTGAGTTTTTTATTTTAGCATATGGTATTTGCAGATGCTTTATCATCCTTCCCCTGCCCCGATTCCCTTAGTCATTTATTCTTGTGTTTCTTGTATTTTGAATATCTCCCAGATTCTCAGCCATGAATTACAATATCTGTTTGGATCATATTCATTGTATCTTTCTGAGAGTGTTGTTTCATGCAAGTCTCAAAAGGCTGAGATAAGCTAATACAAAATCTAAGTTGAAACAATTACTATAGCAAGGATTGCAATTACTATAGCAAGATATAGCAAGGACTTCTCATAAAATCATACAGTGTCTTTAGTTGTTAGTATTTATGTCTAAAAACTTTTTCATTAAAAGGAAGGAGTCGAACCCTCTTCTACTGGTTTCAAGCCAGTCGCATATCAAACC